>VXBO01003384.1:482762-493138 GCA_013400135.1 Rhinoptilus africanus
GCAAAAATAAATGTTTTTTTCTGAAAAGGCTGGTTGACAGCTTCTAAACAGAACCAGGGCTTTATGGCATTTATGTTGCATAATTGCCTCCATGTGCTTAAGTTTATTTAGCTTCTCACAGCTACAAAACAAAACAAAACAAAATTTAAAACCAAACCAGGTCATGGTAACGTTTCCCAGCTGCGGGGAGAGGCCTGGCATTGGCTGTCCCTGAGGCCCGGCTGCGGAGGGTACGAGGCCTGTGATCCAAAATCCTGGGGAGGTCAGTGTGCGGGTACACATGGATGGATGGATGGATGGATGGATGGATGGATGGATGGATGGATGGATGGATGGATGGATGGATGGATGGATGGATGTTCAGCACCGTGTGGATGGGCACATGTGGGTGGATGGATGGATGGATGGATGTTCAGCACTGCGTGGATGGGCACGTGTGGATGGATGGATGGATGCTAAGCACTGTGGGCGCTGTAAAGGGATAGGGTCTCTTCCAACTTAAGCGATTCTCTCAGCACAAGAAGGACATGNCACTTGCTCTGGCCTTGCTACTGCCGCTGGCAACAGTGGCTGAGGCTCTGTGATCGGCTCCTGTTTGGTTCTGCCAAGACCATCTTGAAGAATGATCAGCATCTCCGGTACCTGCAAGCTTTCAAAAATTGATATACACCTCAGCTACAAAGATTTCTGAGCGATACGCTGTCGTGCCAGTGTCAGGTGGGGATGGCAACAAGCCTGCAGTGTAAGAATCAGAAAGGTGTTTGAAAATATCTTCAGGTGTTTTGCAGTGATTCACCTTCCTGCTATGCCATCCTGTGAGCTGCACTTGAAAGTTATTAGACCCAAAGAAAGTACCGGGGTACAGAGAGTCCAAGGCCCTGGATGTTGTGCTTTTCAAATGTCTGGCTTTGGAAAGGAATGTGGAAAGCTGGGTTAGAGTCTGCAGCTCACTGAGCAGTGTCTGGGGAGAGTTTGGATCTCCAGAAAGACAATCAGACAGCGCTGTGACCAAGCAGCTGTCTAGGGTCAGCACGTTCAGTTCCAGGCAGCCAAAACTGCTGAACCTTTTCTCCGAGCTGCTGAGAATCGCCTCCGCCAGTTTGGAGTCCAAAGATCAAAACCGTTTCCTGAAGGCAAAATTTATAACCTTTCTTTCTCAAGCTATGCTTTAAAAAGCCGAACACCCTGATTGCATGCAATGGTTTTGTTCTTCAAACACTTATTCATGATACGGGAGGCTGATGTACACTTCCCTGCTGTCTGACGGCATCCAAATTCACGTCTCCCACCTGCCTCCTAACACCTGAACCGTAAATAACTCTGCATGTTATCCCATGAGCATTTTAATGAAAAACAGAGGAACAATCCACAGACCAGAGTGCCAGTGTTTGCGTTGAACCCCTTGTTGCTGGGGGAGAATCCACTCCTGCAGCAGAAGGAGAATCCTTGCTCCACGATAGCTTATAAAAGTCTATTCCAAAGTGGATCTGTGGAGAACAATAGAAGACAACACCCAACAGAAGAATGGGTGTATATTTTTAAAGTTTCCTATTAATTTCCTGCAATTAGGCATTATTAGGAAGAGCTGAAATATGGCATGCTCCATTCAAGTCTTAGCACATATACTAGCACCGTTCTCTCTCCACCTTGACTTTGCTCATTATAGATGGAAAGAGTATAGCAGCCCCGCTGCCTGTGAGAATGAAAAGGTTGGGTTTCTGCTTTGTTACTTCCAGAGATGGAGCATTCAGCTTCATTTCATAGTAGAAGTGGTTTGGGAGCTCTCTTTTCAGTAACGACATTTGTTAGTAAATGTAAGAAAGTCTCAACTGCTTGTGGGAAAGATTGCAGCAGGTTGCTAGCTTGAAAATTAGGGGAGGGAAAAAACTTTCAGAACCATCAAAATATTCTATAATGGATATTTACTGAATGAAAACATTCTGGTTTTTTTCAGTTCAGAGTGACTGCTCATTTCAAAACTCCTGTTACAAACTAGTAGACAAAATAGAACAGTAAAGAAAATATTTTGGGTAGCCCCCAGGCTGACTGTTACATTTTATCTTGGTGCATAATTTTGACTTGTTTCCCACTGAGGGAGAAAATTAATCACAGAAGTTCTCCCTGGGGAACTATGTTTTTATTAACTTTTGTAAAAATATAATCCTAATTCTAAGTCTCTCTTTTTCGCAGAGGACAAACTCTCATCTCTTTGGCCATTCTTCTGCTTTTCCCTAAGTCAGCTATCTTCTCTCTTCTTAAAGATCCTACTATGAAAGGATACAGTCTAAACCATGGTTATTTCCACGGGTGGATTAATTGAATAATACATGTTAGGTCCAAGCCAATGTAATTTCCTTCAACAGAAAAGGAGTGGATTTCGTAAGAATTTGATGACTTGAAGGCTTTGAAAATAAATCTTTTTCTCCCACATGCTCAGGCAAGAATTGTGGTGTGAGCATGTTGCCAAGAGTAACTTACTGTAGACCTTTCTTATGTAAATAAAAGTGAAAACAGTGCACGAGTGCAAACATCTAGTGGTGGAGTAAGATAAACTCATTGAACTCCACGACCTCATTTCTCTTTCAGTTGCATAAAAGGACTTGCTCTTTCTTGTACTGGTCCTCGTTGTTGTTGTGAGCGTGGTTAGCTTCACCTTGCTCTCCGGTGGGATCCTTTCCATGGTGTGTGTAACCCCCACGCCCTTCTTACCTCTCCTTTGCGGTTCTTTTCCACATTTTCATTTCACGTTACTTGCTGTAGCCTTTTGCAACACAGCTTAGTGGGAAGGAGTCTTCCCATGCTCTTTGCTGCCTAAGTGAGTTGTTTTGAATTACCAAACTCTTTACCCTTTTCCCTGAAGTTACACAGAGCTCTTTCTCAGTCTTTGAGCATCTTGAAACACCCACACATCAGCAGTGTTTGTTAATACAAGATGCATTAGAAATGGAGAAAACTTAATGGAGATTAAGTGGTGGGTTTATCTAGGTTTAGCCTCTATGAAGTGGATCGCTATTAGCAAAACCCACACAAAGTTGCACTATTTTAATTGTGCCAGTGTACTAAAAGGGTACAGCTTCTATATCATGTGGGCACAGAGCCAGCAGTATCATGGCATTTCCAATATTAGATGACATGACTTACTGTAGTATAAAGCTCCTTATGTCAGAATGCCTATATCTGCCCTTCTTGTACCAGCATTGCAGGGGCAATGGAGGTTGAAGAAAAAAAAACCTTTTAAGGGTGTTCTTACTTTCCAGAAAAACATGTCCACTCTTAATGATACAAGTCTTAATTATTTACAGGAAAAATCCCCCTTAGCTTCTCATTCTTTTGTGTTCCAAGGAAAGGAAGGCAGATTTTCTCTGATTTCTAATCTTGTTCTTTGGAAGAAAGAAAAGCCCTCCTATTAGCCAAAAGCATCACGATTTTATCATTCAGGCCCTCCTCTCTGTTCATATACATCCAGCATTAGTTATTAAATTGCATTAACACCTTTCTGCAAGTCATCCCAATAGGCTTCACCCTCTGAAGGAAACTTTCTTTTCCCTCGTTGCAGTCCTTTCAGATAGTTCTGCAGTGTCAGCTAAACCCATGAAGCCAAGGGGAGATTTCAGCTGGCTGTTTGTGCTTGAGATGAAAGCTGGAGATTCCCTTTTTCTGGGAAATCACTTTATGGTTAAGCACAGCACAAGACCTTACTCCACCTTTGTGAACAGAATATGGCACTGTAAACATAGTACTTTATAATCCCTTCATTCTGGCCCAGCAGAACAGTTGTTGCCTCACGCCGCTTTTATTTAAAATAAAAGGCAAGAGCTATCTCTGCAGCCCTGCCCTTACTCGCCACTACTTGGCATCTCAGTATCAACAGGGAATATACCAAAGTCCAAAATATTAGCCATGTATTTCTGTTACTCCACCATCCGTCCTGTTCCAGAAATGTTTATGGTGGTGGAACACCTCTCAGTTTACTGGGAACTTTTTGTGGCCCATACTGGAAGTCTCTCTACAGGGCCTACAACTGCAGCGTCAATCTTGCTCTTTTTTTACTTTTGTGGTTCATCTTCAAGAAGAAATGCTTACAAACTACCTGATATTAGGTCTTTAGTTACACCTGCACAGGTAGAAATAATTTCCTTTCTAAGAGCAACACTGTCAGTGCCAGTTTCAAAAGTCGGTATGTATTTCTTGAAAAACACACATAAGGAGGAGCAGAGTCCTGTTCCTTCCTTAACCATCACCCCACTGGATTCTTTCGTCTTAAAGCATTACAGATTTATTTACCAACAAATCTGGAGGCTGGTTCTAAACGCACAGCAGGTCCAGTAACGTGCCCTGTCTGTAGTGTTACTCAGCATTTTCTCAGCATTTTTAAATCTGCACAAGTTTGTCTTTTTTCTTTTTTTTTCCTTTTTTTTTTTTTTCACACACCGCGAGCATTGTCAGAATCACAGTGGAATTTGGGAGAAGAGTTTTCCTCAGGGAGGTATCAGATTTGCTCATTTGATACTTTACCAAATAGAGCAATAAATACATTAAATGTTTTCCCAAGGGCAATATTTGCATTCGGTAGTCATACATCTGAGGAAACTAAACTCTTCCCTAGAGAGGTCTATGGCCAGGCATTTGAACTGAAATAAACAGCAGGATTTCAGGCAAAGGCTTTATCTGATGAACTACTGTGGCAGTCTGCTCTAATCCCTCCAAAAGCAATGAATAGGAGTAACCGGGATGTGGCCCAGAGGGTATTGAGTTCAGCAAAGCATAGCCCAAGTGCCTTTTGGCTGACTAATGGCAAAGGGAGATAGAGTTTTCATATTTTCTTACGGCTCTAATGAAGACAATAGGAGCAAAATGCACTCAGTTCACAGCAATTCACTCGTTAAAGTTCAAACTCATCTCTTTGTGGTTTTGCAGAAGTACTGCTGGATTAATAGTATCTTCTACATATCTATTAGACCTTTCATCAGAAAATACTCTAAAGGCCACAGACAAGGACTGTTTCGCACTCCCCCTCCCTGGGTTGAAACACAGCAGTGCTCCATAATCGTTAGTAAAAAACATTTGAAATCTCCTATTTAACTGCCATTTCTGGGAAATTTTGAGACCAGATATTATTACCAAACTCTAATTGTGGTCAAGGTGATGATAATACTAATAACTAGCATTCCTCCTCTCCAAGCACACGCAAACGCTCATGGCCATGGTGGCTTATGTCATTCAGGGGGCATTGCCTGCAAACGGCATAGAAGCCACTGACAGCAGGTTGGGGCTTTGAGTTCTGTGTTGGCTCGGGGGGACACACCGCTTGCTTAGGCACTCACTCAACCTCCTAAACCATCTTTCTCGTATATTGGCAAGAGTTCAAGATACTAACCTCATAAAAGCATTGCCTATTATCTTGGTTTTTCAGGGGAATTTAGAGACCAGATATTAATACCTGTGAAACTCTAATTCTAGAAATAAAATACAGCGTAGTACAAAAATAACATGAAAGACTATATTCACACAATTAGTAGACTTTATAACAACATGTCAGCGCGGGAACAATGAGATAAATATTGATTATCGTAAGATAACTCAAAGAAAAATGTGCAAAACCAATATTGTTGCTGCCTTTTCTTTGACAAGCTGGCTAGTAGTGTCTCAGAGAATTAGAGCCTTTAAAATTTTAGCAAGTAACATGCATCTGTTTGCTTTCAAAAGACTTGGTATGAGGTCAGTTTTACCTCGGCAGAAATACATCCATCAGACCGAAAGAAAAGTAATCTGTACAAATGTTACAGGCTTAATCAACAAATCCAGTAAATTGCATGAGTCTGAGTCCAATTCAAGTGTTTGTATAACCAGCTTTAGCAAATTCTTTCAAGAAGTCATGTAACAGCTATTTTTCCAGGCGATTAAGACAGTCACACAACAACTAAAAGCTTCAGGTTCTTAAACATAGATCTTTAGTTTAGATTTGGGTTGTTAGAATTGAAGTTTGTTTGAATTAAAGGGATACTCAACATTTCCTGCTTCTTGCTTCAAAAGCAAGAATTTTCTTGCTTTTGGCAAACAGGTTTTGGTCACTTACTTACCATTATAGAGTTATTAATACTGAACTGAAAATATTTCCATAATTTTTTCTGGAAACAAAAATACATAAATACCTACAGAATTTAGGTGCCTTTTGGATTTGGGATGCCTGAGTATCTACATTTTGACTGTATAGAGATCTAACACTCCCTGTCTCTCAGTGGCGTGGCAAAATTTATCTGACTTCTTTGGCCTGAATCTTGGGCAAAACTTGACCACCCAAATGCTTCTGTAGGTTTTTATGTGGAATCTTTCACAGTTCCTCCTAATACTTCCCAGGACCCTCATGCCCTCTGTACCGTTTGGATCAGTTAATAAAGATAGGTATCTAGGTATTGCGTATTTACGTAGAACTGTCTGCAGGTCTAACCTGAAGTGGATGCAAGCTAGCCTGATTCTCAGGTACATCATCTAAAGTCACTAACACCCACCACACACACAAGAAAAGGAATTTAATGGTAATTTATTATATCTGTATAATTATAGGCTTTTGCTGATACTGATAAACTAGAATGTTTCAATATAGCCTGGATCCAGAGGCACAGTGCCTACATTTCATGGATCATTAGGCAGCATAAAAGAGGGTAAGTCACCCTAATCGAGTGGTGAGGAAAATACTATTTACGTTATACCTTTTTGTATCCTCTAAGATTTTCTTTGCATAACATCATGTGACGCTGATAACATCAGCAATAAATTGACACTTGCATTTTTACGCTGTCATAAACGTACATAATTCTTTTGCGGTAAATAACCAAATTACATCCCTACTCATTGGGGCAAATATAAAATATAATTAGGTTGTACATTAAGCCTGACAATAACTGCAGAATAGAGAAGGATAGGATGGGTGTCAACAGGAAAAAGATGGTTTATGGACATCTGGGAGAAACAAGGCTGAGAGAAGCAACAGGGCTTGTCCTATACTAGCTTAGTATGACGGTATCCACCTGCAATTATTGCTCAATCACAAAATCATGATTTCAGTAGGTACTTTTGAGCCATCCTGAGGGATTCAGTTTACACTGAATTCCCTCAATTTCCCCCTGGAAGCGTTGAAGACTAGTAAAAAGAAACCAAGACTTGCAGTATCACCTTCCATGGCATGATATCACTAGTGAAATTCCTACCTCCTGAATGTGAACCATATGCTTTCAAAAATTAAATATTCTGACAGATTCCTAAATGCTACTGCTTTTTAAACTAAATGTGCCTCTCTACAGTGCTGTGTGAAAGGTTTAAAAGCTCTAAACTTCTGTCAGTTCTGTCCAAAGAGAAAAATTCAGCCTGGGACAATAACTCATTCTCACAGCATCCTAATACACAAATCCCTTGCTACAATCCTCCTTCCCCACTCAAGGAGGACAAGATTGCTAAAAGAGACACGAAAATGAAAAAACCTAGAGAGTGGTTCTAGTTATCAGAAGAAAAGAACCAGACATGTCTTGAGTATTTCCAAGCTGACTGTCTGAACACCATGTCACAGACCTCAGATTCTTGGTCTGTGCTCACCACTTTCTCCCTGATTTGTTCCCCTGTACGCTTAAACTCTGGAGAGGACGAAGTATGCATGGAGCATTGCTTTATCCATGTAAAAGAGAAAATAAATATTTATTCACAGAAAAGATGGTTCAAATTTTTTTTTTTTTAAAAAAAGCAAGCATTAACTATGCTTAATTTAAGTCAAGAAATCTCCTAATTTTCTTGAACCGTGTACTGACTTAATTAGAGACTCCTTCAATAGTTGAATGTCGCAATGTTTATTGCAGAGGTAGATATCAGAAACAGGTCACGGCCAGCTAGGAGATTCCTTGGCTGGTGGAGTTTGAGCTGTTCATCTACCTTTCTGTTTTTCTGGATCCCTCTTTAAGGATTACCTTGTTCTCAGTTCGCTCAGCAGACCTTTTTCCCCGCACTCCTACTCTTGTCTTGTGGGAGTGTAATCATCTAATATGTGGTGATAACGGACGAGTTTCGTGTTAAAAAATTAGTGTTTGAGTAAAAAATATAATGAAGATGATTTTTGTTTTCATTTTACAGTGAGTGTCTGCGTAACAACTTTGAGATCTCAATTTTCAAAAACATTTCAGTTTCTCTTCTGAGGAATGGGAATTACTGTACTTTCCCATTTCCTAAGATGAGGGTTAATCCATCAGTATTTACAAAACTCTAAGATCCTCAACTGGAAAGAGACAGAGAATTAAAAGTGCATAAACAAACACGTGCAAAAGCCTGGAATAATAACTTTGTGTTTTGAAACCAGAGTTTACAAGCTGCGTTCAGCTCGCCTTCCCCAACGTTGTGAAATACCTTCCTAGGACAGATACAACCTCTGCGGGCTGCCCGTTCTCCTGTGGCACTTTTACATTGTAGCATTTCAGAAACCACTGGAGACTTCAAAAGCATTTTTAGGGCCAAAATAGCAAAAAAGCTTTCTCCAATGAGGAGAAAGAGTAGAGGTCAGGAGACAGGAATTGTGTAATATGTCACAAAACAAACCTGGAATTACAGGTATTAAGGAGGAAAATCCACTACGGATCTAAAGCTCTTTCCCACTGTGGTGTTATTCTGGCAATATTTAGTGTATTTGAAATGCGCTATATGAAAAGCAGTCCGTTCACTTTGCATGAGCTCAGTGATTTTGATTGTTTCAAGATATATTGAAAGTTCAGCTGTTGTGGTTCAATGAGGGTCTCTTAAATCCTGGTGAGTTCTTAACTTGATGTGATTTCCAAGTTTTATTTGAAGACTATATTACTATTGTTTCCCAAGAAGGTAGGACTAGCAATTACTTCTGCTTAGGAAGCAGCTTTAAAACTTGGACTTCAGGTACTGATTAAATATTTTAGTGATGAAAAAGATACGCTGTTACACAGCCTTTCTGTACCTCGGCAACGGTCCCTGTCAGATCTTCTACAGAAGCATCACACTGGCAGCTCGTTTTTCAAGGAACGTTATCTCCCGCCATCTGCGACTGCAGAAATCAAAACCCCATTTTTTTCTGTAGCAGAAGAGAAGCATAGAACAATAAGTATCATAAGCTATTTATTTTTGATCTTCAGATATTTCCTGGTCTTTGACCTAAAAATACTCCTTGCCGTCATACAGAAGTGAAGAGGGCTTTTCACTCACAGTTGTCATTAGCTGCTGCAATTACTAGAAAATATTGGGAAGTCTTGTGGATAGACATCTGTGGGACAATGGTGACATCTTCACTGTTACAGGTGCCTCAGTGGAGCCATAATCCTGTGAGGATAAACCCCCAAAATTCAGTTCAAGAACCCCGTAACTAGTGTTGCTTTACTCTTAAGGTAACCCTTGATATGTTCTAAAGGTCACAAGAAAAGATTGTGCTAAAAATTAAAGGCTTGTTTTTGAGATCTCTTACAAGGCAGGGGAGGAAGAAGTGAAGGCTGAAAATGCCCTTAGAACTGCACTTTACCAGAAATTGAGGCAATCATTAGCTCTCGCAGCTCCAGGCCCAGCTGAGCTACAAATATACCAGCTTCCCTGCCAGAGAGTTACATCACGACCACAGAAGTTAAATAAAACCTTTTCCATTCTGTAATTCAAAAACAGCTTAATAGAGAAGATTTCGTATTAACAGGGTGGTTTCTTCCCCATAGCAGCAACGAACATGGAAAAATTGACCTGTGCCCAGTTTAGTCTTGACTTGCCTATTCCAGAGTCTTCTAAAGAGATCGTTTCACAGGCACTAAGCTGTGACCCTTCAAATGAGTTCATTTTGATTCCTTAAATAGACAGGTGTCCAGAGAGCACACAAACTGTCTCTTCTTGTCTGGTTTCTCAGAAGAACTTATCATTGAACAGAGCCCGAACTGCACTCAGTCGACAAGGACGGCAAGATGTGTTTTCAGTAGAACTGGTTCAAAGAAAACAAATGACAATTATATCAACTTGTTGTGGTGTTTCCCTAAAAAAAAAAAGAATTCGCAAACCTTTGAGCCAGCTTTAATTTTAAAGCCTGCCTAGGAAGTGCTCTGACCTTGTGGCCCACGCAGTATGATCCCATAGAAGAAAATCACTGAAATAGAGAGGCAAGATTGGAAAGGACTTATAAAAATCACAGAAGTTTGCATTGAGATGTCATGGTTTTGTACATGTTTCTCTGTATTGACCACTGCTACCTTGGCCTTTTTATTGTGGTTAATTTGAGTTTGAGGCATGTGCCTTTATGGTTCCATGTCTTTCAGGCTCTTCTCAGTAGTGCCCAGTGATAGGACAAGGGGTAACGGGCACAAACTTGAGCATAGGAAGTTCCACCTAAACATGAGGAG
>VXBO01003384.1:497673-516923 GCA_013400135.1 Rhinoptilus africanus
CGGTGCACATCGCAGCCCCCTGCCTCCTGGAAGCCCTGTACCGCCGGGAGAGCGCCTGTCCCCAGCGCCTGGAGATCAAGCCCTGGAAAGCCTATCGGGACTATCGCGACGAGGGCTACGGGCTGCTGATCCTGTGAGTGGCATCCGCAGCACCCGGGGGAGGAGGGGAGGTGCAGGGGGAGCTGGTTTCCGAGGGGGCCCGGGAGATGCTGGTGGTGTTGCACATGCTGCAGGTTTGGGTGGGTTTTTAATTCTTCCTTTAAGCCTTTCTCTTTTCAACCTGGCTGTTTTTAATTCAACCCAGGGAAGGAAAAGACTGGCAGAGGGTAAGAAGTGCCTTTCAAAAGAAATTAATGAAACCCAGGGAAGTTATGAAGCTGGATACCACAATCAATGAGGTAGGGTGCGTTGAGAAACTCTTTCTCTCCCCCCACTCCCCTTGGAAACCTGGGAAATAAAAGCAGATCAAGTGATCCAGTTTACCTGAATAGCTGTTGATCTGCTCTACAGTGGTAAAACTGTGAGTTAATACTCTGAAATCATTCAGGGAATAATAAGTACAAACTTATTGTCAGGGTCTGACCAAGAGCAGAAACCTGGAGTTGAGATTGTCTGTCTCCCCAGAACAGTAAGATGATTTCACAGTGATACGGGCTCCAGCAAACAGAGGTTTTGCTTACTTTTCTTGCATTCAGTGTTTTTTGCCTTCATTGCTTCATTCTTATGTTCCTCCTGCCCGGGAACACCTCCCTCTAACTTCTGTGTTCCTCACTGAGTTTGAGGAGCATCTGTGACCAACAGATCGATACTCTGTGTTGTGAAACTCCAGTATTATCCCAACGTCAGCCTGAAGCATTTAATTCCTGTGGAGGAAAGCTCAGTTTGTTGAAGTACAAGCAGTGATAGCATGAGAGTCATGTAAAATCCAGACATATTAACACAGGGTGAAATTGTACCTTGTTCAAAGAACAGGAAACATAAGTCTTCCTCTTGTGGTTGAGATCGTTACCTATTTAAAAGACAATTGAAATGTTAAATTACACAGGATTTTTACTAGTTGATGTCGTTTTATTCCCTTCTCCTGTCTCTCTTCTCTCCACCACTAAGGTCCTGGAGGACTTCATGCACAGAATAGATGATGTTTGTAACCACAATGGACAAATGGAAGATGTTTATTCAGAATTCAACAAATGGTCATTTGAAAGTAAGTTGGTTTTTGCCTGAGAATGGTATGCATTTTGTTCCTGCCGTGTCATTTCAGTTAAAGTACGATCAGTGGTGACAGTGTAGGCTGATAAGTTCTAAACTATCATCTACAATACCATGGAAAGCGGGATGCAGAAAAGCCAGGGGACTATCAGTAGTTCCCTGCAAAGTTCACCAGCAGCTATACAAACTCTTCTGTCTGGTTATCTATGTGGCTTGTAAAAAAATTCGAAAATAGTGACTTATAAATACAAAACCTGAAGGAAACACCATGCATTTATCTAGAATGGGATCAGATAGCACATGACCATTTTTGTCCATCTGATATTTGTGAATTATCAGCAGCACAAGATCAATTAAATGATCTGACAGCAGTGAGAAAGTGTTCATAGTAGACAAGGGTTGGAAAATCCCATTTTAAATGTTTACATTGGGATTGAGAAGTGCTGGAATAAGTTACCAAGACAGGAGCCTCCACCTTTAGAAGCCTTTCAGAGTACAGTCAGGAACCATCTGCCGGGAATGACTTAGGGCAGAAGAACTGGGATCAGTGGTTCCCAACAAGGAGGGATGGTTGGGTGCAGAGCTCTGCCAGAGCTGCCCGCTCATGGCTGGCTCATCTCAGCAACCTGTGCACTGAGTTCCTGAAAGTGGGGTTTTTTCCACTATCAGTGGTGGTGGCTGTGTTTGGAAAGGGAGGAATAGGAACTGCCACCTTTAAAAAAAAAAAAAAAGAAAGAAAAAGGATTGATTGGGTGAGAAACTCAGGCATTTCTCTCTCATTTCTGTTAATCGGTACTGTTTTCAGTACTGATTAATGGAAAAGGTGAATATAACTGGTTAGTTCCCTTAGGTTACACAGTCTTCCCCAAAATGGAACCACCTTTTTAGATTTGCTCTCATGTATACATTTTATTAGAATCCTGGTTCAGATGGGATTCTCGCTCTGTGATGTACAAATTCAAATTATCTGAGTGGTTTAAATCTTTAAAAGGTCTTTAGCTGTGAGAAAGGACTGTCGTCTCTGAAGTATTTTAAGTGTTCTAATAAATTAAAATCATCCTACTTTACACAGTCCCACTGTGGATACCTTCCTGCACCAAGGGAAGAGGTACAGTTTTAAACANGTGTAAAGAGATGGAAACTTGTGGCGTGTGGGATGATGCCAGTGTTTGCAAGTGTTTTCTGGCTGTGGAAAGGGCTAGGAAATGCTGGCCTAGATAGATGGCCTCTTCAGGACCTGTTTTCCTGCGACTCAGTTGTCTCCAGTAGCTTTGCCGAAGAACGAACTTGCTAAATATGCCAGCACTGCTTGGCAGAATGAGCTGCTGCTCATGTGAAGGGATGAGTGGCGATTCTTATTTGGAAGAATGTGCTGCTGTACAGGCGTTTTAGCTTGATACGCTGCTGCTTGGGTCTGAGTCAAACATGCAGAAGGTGTTATCGCAGGTGTGTATCATAGAACAGGGAGCATTTTTCAGAATGATAATCCAAGCCGTTCTTTGACAATAAATGGTGGACACCATTCACCCTTTTGTTTGTATCATTTAATGATAATATTGCTTAACAACAGGTATCTGCCTGGTGCTGTATGGAAAGAGGTTTGGACTCCTACAGCAGGATGTAGAAGAGGAAAGTTTGAACTTCATCAAGGCTGTAAAAACGGTATGGAAGAGGCTTTACTGGGTCCCATCCAAGGCAACACTCAGATGTGCAATGCTAGCACTGACCAGATGACTGTCCTATTATGAAATACCTAAATTTGTAGGGGGAAAATGCTATATGGATGGCAGGGTAATCTTGGAAATATAGTTGTGGGGTGGGTTGGTTGGTTGGTTAACTTTCCTCTCCCTCTGAGACACCTGTTGTGCAACACCGCTGTTCCTTGGGTGTGTCTCTTGGAGTTGTGTGAGATTATTCAAATACTCTGGATTTGGAGGTTAGTCACTCCTGCAAGCACACCTGCTCTGTATTTTGCTGCAACTTGGACACCGGTGATATTTTTCTGCCTAATTTTAGCCATCTAAAAGATAGGCATCTAGCCTGGCCTGGTTTTTCAGCTCCATCTGTTGTCAAGGAAGAGAGAGGCGCTGCCAAAGGGTGGCTTGTCCCATTCTAAAACAGGTGCCTCAAATAGATAGGATGAATCACCTACTGGAGAAACCTCCTGTCCTCCACTGGCTGTCCCTAATTTTTAGCTGGATATGGTCTGTGTAGGCTGAGACCCATCCTTTCTGTCCAGGATGGAAAACCTGCCATAATCTTGACTTCCTGAAAATTGCCTTATACTTAATGGTCTAATTTTGTCCAGAGATTGCAAGTATATAGATTAAAGAAAGATTTCAAAAACTCTTTCTCTGCAACAGATGATGGCTACTTTTGGAATGATGATGGTGACCCCCGTGGAACTTCACAAGGGTCTGAACACAAAAGTCTGGCAAGCTCATACTAAAGCATGGGATGATATATTTAAAACAGGTTATTATTTTAAATGTGATTTGTCTCCTTTCCCTTCATTTCTGTTTCCTACTTGGTGGAATTAACTTTCTTCATACTTGCTACTGCCCTACGCTGCTGTTAATTGCTGCCTTCAGCACAGATTAAGGCACCTTTGCAGCTAACCACAAACCTATTCCAAGCATGGGAGCAGTGTTTTTCTTAGTGACTAACGCTTAAGTCTGGTTATGGGGCAATACCCAATCCCCAGGGAAGCCCCAGAATTTTGGGAGCCAGCAACATCATGAGTCTACTTCAATCTGTCAAAAAAAGTAAACAGCCAGAAAGTGTATAATTTCTTTAAAGGCAACAAGTGAGAAAAGGAACCTCCCTTAAAGGGACCTCAAAGGGAGTTGTTTTCTTGAGAAACAAGAATCTTACATGCAACAAAAGCCTGTTTGCTAAAAAAAAAAGAAGTGGTAGTTTTTTTGAACAACCTGGAATATAGTGGTAAGTCTTAAAAACAAAAGCAATTTAAATCATAAAGTACAGTTCGGCCTTTTGACAACATTTTCTGTCTATTTAAGATGAATTAGCCTTCAAGGTTACAAAAAATATTCTAATTCTGAACATGAAGTTAAGTTTATATTTTTCAGTATTTTGCTAGACAGTGATAGTTATAGCTAAAGATTAAGAAAGGTTTTGGCACTTAGATGATTGTAGCACTGAGTGATATATTTCTTTTAGGTGTTTGAGTTCTTGATACTTCAGGACCTTAGGTCATGCCAGCCACACGTGCACTTATTTTATTGCTGCTTAGTTTATGGTTTTAGGAAAGACACTCTAAACCAGTTTTGTTCAGAAAAAACAGTTTTACACCTTCCCATAATATGAATAGCTCCTTACTAGGAACTGGTCTTAACAATCGGGATATTCATGAAAAAGACAGGGCAAAAATCTAGTCCTTTTTATTAAAAAAAAAAAAAAATCATGTAGAAATTTGGCATCTATTTTTACCTTCCTCTAGTAAATCAAAGGCTTACATTTCCCCTTGGGGAGTCTGAGTGCTAAGTCTCTTTGATTTTTTTAACACCTTAATCCCCTTTGAAAATCCAAGCTAATAAATTTTACACACTTGTATTTCTGTTTGTTAAATATTTCACTCAACGCATCACCGATTTCCTTTCCCAGTTTAAGAAAGTACACTTCCTAATAGTATGCAGGAGGTCCTTCAGAAGTGATTTTTGTAACTGAGTTTTTTGTCTAAAAAGTGAAAATGCCATTATTCATTCAGTATCATGCTCATTGCTTGAAAAAAAAAGAGCACAGCTTGGTAACTTCTTTCAAAATGCTGCATGTGAGACCGAATTTTGTTTTTATAGTATTTTTAGTGATTTTCCGTTAATTACCTCCTGCTCCTCCCTCCTCAGCCAAGCACTCAATTGACTGTCGACTGGAAAAACACTCTGCAAACCCTCAGGAGGATTTCCTGTGTGACATCTATTCTGGAGGACAACTTTCCAAGAAGGAGCTGTACGCTGCCATCGCAGAGCTCCAGATTGCCGGAGTTGAAACGGTAAACCTGACTTTCCGAGACCCTGTTAAAATTAGCATACTTCCAACTTCCTGCTTTCTTCCATAACCTAACCATCACAACATCTGGGAGTGAGCTAATCCTGTCATTGCTTCTCTACCCTAGTTGCAAGTGAATTTTTACCTGAAATCACTAGGTTCTTTCTTCTGTTCGTTACTCCTAGAGAGCAACTGGGATGGCTTGTAATCCCTTAGGTTTACAAAATACCATAAGGCAGTGACCAGCCGTAAATGATGCTTTGAACTTTTGGCAACATCTTGTTTCTGTCACCACAAATGGAGGTCTTACATTTCTTTTTGGTTTGTTTCAGACAGCCAATAGTTTACTGTGGGCTTTGTATAACATTTCACGCAATCCCCATGTTCAGGAGAAGCTTTTCCAGGAAATACAAAGTGTTTTGGCTGCTAATGAGAGCCCAAGTGCTGAGAACTTGAAGCATATGCCTTACCTAAAAGCGTGCCTGAAAGAATCCATGAGGTAAAATTCTCAAATAATTTGCAAAAAGCAAAATGGTCATGAAGTTTTTTACCAGCTAGTGTCTACTAGGGGGAAAAAATTTTCTACTTTACATAATTTTGTTCACCTTCATGTTTAAGGTAAACTATGATAGATACAGGAAGAAAAAATGCTGGAAATTTAACCCATTTTGGTTTTTTCACTGTAGATTAACACCATCAGTGCCATTTACCACTCGCACCATCCACACAGAAATGGTTCTGGGAGATTATGTACTGCCCAAAGGGGTAAGTCAATTAATTACTATCATATTTTGTCATTGATTAACTGTCCTGTAAACCACAGAATCTGGTCATATTCCAGTCTCAAAATGACTTTGCCAAAGGGCAAGTCCCAGGATATGGAATGAGGAATTCACAACAAGAATTCCCAGAAACTGAAGACCATACCTGCCTGCACTGCTGTTGGATTTAGAAAGAAATATTTTGGTGTGCTATTTCAAAATTTTTTTCAAACTTTCCCATGATTTTCTGAGGAAACTATGACCTTTCCTGTGTTTGAATTAGTCTTCAGAGAATTACATGACATCTTCCGAAGAAAGGGCCTCGCCTTTACTGTTGCGTTATTTTTTTCCATCAACAAGCTGATTCACTAGCTCTAAGCCAATTTGTAATGAGACTCTTTCTAATACTTTGTTTATAGACCGTGCTAATGATAAATAGCCATGCCCTGGGTTGCAATGAGGAGTACTTTAATGGCTGGACTCAGTTTAGACCGGAGCGCTGGTTTCAGAAGAACTCAATCAATCCTTTTTCTCATGTTCCGTTTGGCATTGGGAAGAGGATGTGCATCGGGCGCCGCGTGGCAGAGCTACAGCTTCACTTGGCCCTTTGCTGGGTAAATACTCTAAAATGGCATTCCTCTACACAATGCCTGGCTGTTCGGCATTTAGCCTAATCAGGAGATCTAGGAGCTAAAACACTCCAACTGAAATGTTTTGTCTTTCAGCTCACTCGCAAATACCGAATTGTAGCAACTGACAACAAACCAGTAGAAACACTCCATTCGGGAATACTGATTCCCAACCGGGAGCTTCCCATTGCCTTTCACAGACGATAAGGTACGTGCATAAGGGCTCCTGAGCATGAGACTTTTTTTTGAACCTCATTTAGAATTTTCAGAGAACTGTGAGTGTAAGAGAACAGATGTTTTTCTAAGCTTTATCCTCGCAATGTGAGACTTGTTAAATGCCATCACGCTTTGTTACTTTTAACAGAAAATATTCTATGTACTAAGAGGACAAATTTTGTACAGCTTATGGCTCTGAAGTTAACTGTCTAGTTTTAAACTCCAAGAAAGCATGTCTTCTGTGTGTGATGCAGATCAGAAATGGGGAAATCAAAATGTATATACTGTCGGAGAAAATAATAGCCGTTATTTTGCTACAATATAACTTCTCCACTGCATTTCTAGAAGATATTTCCTGAAAAGTAGCATTTGATTTTAAGCATCAATGTAGAGATTAAAAAGAAAATGCCCTAGTGAAGGGTCAGTACACCAGTGGACTACAGAGTTAAAAGAAGACAACCTGACTTTAGGCAGAAGGACAAAGAAAAGAAATATCTATTTGTAAATAGTCGTGCAATGTTGCAACTTATTATATATTTATGGTTCAAAAATTGAATGTAAGATTTTCTCTGCTCAGAAGCTTATACAAATAAGCTACCAAAAAGCTTATTTGCATAACAATCTAAATTGGAAAACTGAATCTGATCTAGAATTAAGTCCTTAAATTAGTAACATTTAAATACAATGGGAGGTATTTTTTTGCTGGCTAACACTACAGGAAAAAAAATCACCTAGTGTGACCTGAGTAAGGGTATTAACTCCTTTAGCTGGAGATTACGCAGTGCTCTTTGCATTTGAATAACCGATCGCTATATAGATTATTTTTCTCTTAAATACAGCTTGCAGAAAATAAATGACAGCCCAGCTGCTGCCTTCTCTGAAAAAGTGTACATCGACTGGGAAAGTCAAAGCCTGGGGTAACCAGTGGAGAAACTGCAACCCAAGTCCCTTGAACAATTGCTCGGCCAGAAATAGTACCAAGAAAAGCTCCCATACTGTTTTATTGGAAAAATGTGGTTAGTTAGTTCAGCTGTACTTAGCAATGTTAAAAGGAAAGAAAAATACCAAGCGTGTTCATATACCTATGCAAATATACTGATTTAGTGCAGCTGAGGGACTGTACAGGGTAGAGCTTGGTGATGAGCTGGGGAGTGTTCTGTACAGGCCTTGTTAGTGCACAGCAGAATTACGACAGCCTCAATCTGTTCAACGGGCTACCGTGGAAAGAGCTGGTTTCCAGTTTGTGGGGATCATATAGGACACCCGAGGGAACAACAGTCATGACTGAAATGACCCTGTTAGCTCAGAGTTGAAGAGCTTTGAGAAGTCACCCTAAGGGAAAAGAAACTCGCTTAGTCCTTATCAAATTGCCAATATCATGAATTGAACTGAGAAGTAAGCTGGCAGTCTGTAATAAGGGTAATAACAGGGCTTAAAAATTAGGATAATTCAAGAAGTATACTTTCCCTAAGGTTATTCACTTCCTTAATAAAAGGGAAATAAGGACAAAGGTATATACCGGGATTTGTTCCTCATGCCTGCACAGAACTTTGATTTGAACTGTGCAGTTCAAATCAATATATAGCTGCAATACTGTGCCTGCCACATGCCCTGCTCATACCAATAGAGTTTCATGCCTCCAACTCCCACACAAGCCATTTTATCACACCTTTATTGTAAAACCTTAGTGGTCTTTTATTGCAAAACCTTAGTGGTCTTTTATTGCATGAAAGGCCTTATCCATAAATGTAATCACTGGAATCCTATGGGTTCTGCCACTATTAAATGATGATTATCCTAACAGGATAGTTACTTCATCATATGAGTAACATAAAATGTATGTTTCAAAGAACCACAGGAAATAAGGATCCTAAACATTTCCAAGAGGTCTACTTCTTGTGGAGATTTCAACACCTGTATCTAAAGGTTAAAGCTGTCACGGCCCTGCATGTCATACTGTGTGTTAGCTATTATGGTCAATAGTCTATTTTTCCCATTGATGCAGTTTCAAGTACAGGTTTATATATATAACCATGAATGGCTATTTTTATTTTTTTTTTACATTCTGACACCATACAAGATTTTTAGCATTTGATGGTCTGTTTCCTGCATTCTTTTTGTTTGTTCTGCTGTTGTACTCAGACATGTATATGTAGCCATATTACCATGTGTAAAGCAATTTGTGCATTATCTGAATCTTTCTAGTCAATTCGGTAAAAGTCAGTTTTGTAATAAAATAAAGATTTCTATTTTTTTTCTATAAATAGTCTTCCTTTTTTTATATATATAAAGTCTTTGTGGCATTACAAAAATTGTGTCTTTCATGGTAACTTCTTGCAAGAAAGTTGCTGTGGAGTTTTCATCCCTCTGCTTAATATCCTCAGTGGGCTTGAACTTGAACTGGAAATTCCGCAAAGTCAAGTTACTTTAATTCAACAGGCAATATTAGTTTTATGCTACCCCCGAGTTGCTCCATTACATGCTCTAATGACACGCTGGCTGGGGAGCGGTTTGGGAAGCCCAACTCCCTGGGGGGGATGTTAGTGTGGGCACTGCCCAGCACTTGGCCACCCGGACCAGGCGGCTCATGGCTTAGCACATACAGGGGAACTGAGCCCTGCAGCTTAGAGCTTTGATGCCAAACTCCTTTTGTGCCGTTAATCTCTCCATTCCTTCAAGCCAAGCTAGCCCTAGCTTTCAGGAACGTGTTAAATCCATGCCTACACCCCTTTTTCCTCTGTATAATCCTATGGGACGTCAGTGAATGCTGACATCAGGAGGATTTCTGCATCCATCGCACAGTCTGAACATGTTTTTCCCCCACATGCACAGTACTGAGGTGTCCAGGGATGGGGTTGTTACATTTCCCTGCCGTTATGACAAGATAAAACCAATGTAAAGTTTTGAGGAAGGATGAAAATAGTTCAAACCTTTGCAGGATCGAAAGAAACAACGTATATTAAAAAAAGCCGTCCGCCCAGCACTGCGACTGACAGCCCGATGGCTGCGCAAAGAGCAAACTTGACAGTTATCAAAACCACGCTCTTGACCAAGACAAGGCTGCCTCCGGCTGAGTGAATGAGGGTGTACGAAAAACCGTACAGCGTTATGTGAGAATGTCGCTTTTGTGAAAATCATATTGCAACGTGTACTTTAGAGCGACTGTCGTTTGTGCTGCTGAAACCACCCTGAGAGCTGGGAGCGAGGGGACGGCGGGCTGGGGAGCCGCAGGTCCTCACCCCATCCCCATGGAGCTCTGGCAGCTCGTGCTGAGGTGCAAGGCTGTGGGGGTGGAAGCTACCCAACCTGCCACAACCGTCATATACACCAAGTCTCTCCTTACAGCATTATAAACTAACATCACTCCATCCGAGCCAATGGAGTTGTGGCAATATGGAACAAATGTTAACAGAAAGTCAGGACTATTGTTCAATTCCAGGCATTGCTCACCAATGTTCCGATGATTTAACTTTTAAAGACAACCAAAGAGAAGAGGTGTTATCTAGTTGAACTGACCTTGACAGCCGAGATATCAGCTATTTCGAAATCCTTTATTGCTTCTGTATAGTAAATCACAGGCTCGTGCTCCCTGGACTGCTTACTATTTTCGCTGCTTAAATTTAGGGGACTCAAAGATCTATACAAGTGTTGCTCTGAGTAAGGTTTTGCCCAGCTCTATGGCAGCTGAGATACAAATCTGTGCTTTCTTCTGGATTTCTGAAGGTACAATAACCACTGACCTGGAAAATTTTGTTCCGGAAGCTTTGTAGATTTTCAGGTTCCTGAAGTTTTCAAAGAACTTAATTAATCTGCTACCTCAAAGTACATGTCCAAAGCAATTTACTGAGGAAACAGGTAATTATCAAACTACAAAGATAATAAATGACCAAGCCGGACTTGCACATCAAGATGGTTTTCTTTTTCTCGTATTTCAGAAGTATGAAAAACAGCATCAGGCTTCTGAGATTAATAAATGTCTATGAAACCTTTCACCTATGGTCAGCTGGATAAATTCAGTTCACTTCTTTGCTTTTTTGGAATGATTTGCTCATTCAGAATTACTTATTAAAAAGACAATGAAAGCACTACTTCCCTGTTATCGTTTCCTACGGTTATGCCTCAGAGGAAGATAGTTGGATCGTAAAATGAATGGAATTAATTGGCCTCCACATTAACTTTCTCAACAAGGAAGTGAATGAGGTTTACATATCCAAAGGGAAGTTAATTCTCTTCAGGCTTTAGGCATGTTAGTGGGAAAGATATAGAAAAAGTTGGAGCCAACTAATCTGCGCTTTTTTATGAATAAAGAGTGCCTGTTTTCAGGACTGACAATCTGGCATTTTCCATACATGTTCTGTTCATTACAAGCTGGCTGTGAGATAGGGCGCTCTGAGTCACTCTCTGCATACACCTTTCAGCGCCGTGATTAGATGACAAATAATCTGTTCTCGTTTGTCTTCCACAGGGAGAAGGATCTTTGTTTACAGCAACGAGAGGCAGAATTCGTGTCTGTGTCTGTCAGTGCTGACTTTAACTGATGGGGCAAAATAATCCGCCCTGTGAAATATTAATTCTGCAAAGTGTTCATAGCTGAAGTGCATTTCAGAATGAATTTTAGGAGAACAACTCAGCACGTGCTTAATTTTACATGTGTGAAACATCAAATTGACCTCAGTGGGACTGCATGTCTACCTGTGGGGGTTTTAATGCATTGCCACTTTTTATATAAAGGAGAAAGTTCAGCAGTTCCCAGCATGTCTTTCATGGCACACATACCCAAAATGCATGTAAGGGTTGTAGCTTTAGAAGAAAAAGATGCCTTTTTGCTTCAGATAACTGAAACAAAGGGCCTATTGAGGTTGAAACTACAAGCAGTCCCATTAATCTCTTACCCTGGATGCGTGTGTTGTTCTGAGAACTTGTGGATTGATATACTGTAGTGTGGGTGGCTGCGTTCAAATTTGTTTGATGTGTCCTGCCAGGCATGGCTTGGGAAAAAGTATGAATATTACATTACGAAATGGAGCGTTCTGCTTATTCACTTACATTTATTTTTGGGTATTCCTGAGTATCAGCTTTCAAGAGAGTCGAAAACACAGGGCCGCAGGTTCGTTTTGTCACAGAAGCAGCACATGTCCTGGCCTTTCTGCCGACTCTCCGCTCTCTTCTACTGCAGCTCAGGGCTGCGCTCCCGCTGCCTTAAACCCCTTTCACACGCCAAGGTATAAACCAGGAATACGCATGTGGACACTGAGAAATGTAAACTAAGACAAAACAGCTATCAGCAACTAGAGAATGAGGACAGTTCTTTGGGCAGGGGAGTGTGACTGGTACAGATGGGGACCGCGCTTGGGACCTGGCTCAACTTTACAGTGTATGTTTTTCAAGCCAGAGCAACTGTCTGTGTGAATATTACTGTTCACTCTCTTCTTTGTTTATCCAAAAGCGTATTAACACCTCATACAATACCTATCTGGACCCTACCTTCTATATTCCTATATTCTTCTTTGCCAGCAGGGGAAGGACTATGTTGACTTTTATCTCCTGTCCATATTTTTTCCCTTAGCTGTGTGATCAGTAGCCTGTAGCTTTGGAATGATAGAAAAAGTTAAACTTAAGCTATAGTATTTGGATCCAGAAGATGTTTTAGAAGGATTTACACTGTGGGGTTTGGATGGCACTGAACACTTATGGAGCAATCCTCCTCCTGACAAGGAAAGCAAGGAGAGTTCTTTATGAGGCAAAATATTTTTCTCCAAGGGACAATGTCAAAACAAGTGTGGAATGGAATGCATTTTATAATCAGGGTAAATTATACTTTGCTTTCTTGGGCATGTTCCTCTGACAAGTTTGAACTCTTTGCCTCTAATTGTTAAGTGTGTTGAATGAACTCCAGGCACCCCATGTGCGAGGAGAAGGGGAGGCAGCGGGGGCAGCAGCTGGCAGGGAGCACAACAGGGCAATAAAGGGGAACTCCGAGTACAAGAGTTACCCCTCGTCTTCCCAAATTGGTATGCACATTTATGATACTTTACCCTCCACTATCAACCTAGGTGCCCAGAAACTTGTTCGTAGATCAAACAAATCACATCTGATTCATCCTGCTATTGAACTGTGTTCCACATAAAAGCAGGAGATAGGAGAGAAGCAAGAGGAATGGTGTGGGTCTTGCTTACCTTGAACCCTCACTGCCAGATGGACTTCCAGCAGCATGGAGTTGGCTTAAGGTGAAGAAAGGAAAAGAGTTCTCTAAATTTCATGGAAATAACGGAAGGAAGCCTTTGAAAAACTCATACCTCGGGCAGTATGGGTTGCACTTATCTGGACTTTCAAGTTCCCACAAAAATGCCCCTGTTGTTATCTCAGTTATACCAATGGAAATCACAAATAGTTTAGCAGATGAGGTCAATGCCTGAACCAAGCTCTGTCCCACTTGGTTCAGGGCAAAGGTACCCACATATCTGATCAGCGGTCAGACAAGAGCCAGCTCAATCCATGGGCAAAGGCCATCCTCAGTCCTAAAACTGGGAGCTGCTTTGATGGCTTTGCAGGAACATTCAACCACAGGCTGCAGATACCCAACTGCATTTTGCCAACACACTCATTATGTTGAGATTGCAAGTTGATAGGATTTAACTGGCTGTCCCACCGTAAAGCACAGGAGAAGGCATCAGCTAGGATGCAGATTTTAGTCATTTTAAATGGGACCTGCAGAGCATAAGTAGAATAAGGAAGACTTGGGTAGCAAGGCTCTGGGCAGGAAGACATGAAGATATTTGGTTTCACACACATCTTTTGCTTGGTTCACCAGATGCCAAGTTTTGATACTGTAGAACCATCCTGTCTTCCCTCTGGCTATGTTTGAAAGACAGGGCAATAAAAAGGAAAAGCTTTAAATATACATTGCTTCTTGTGACACACACGTTCAGTATCTCATTTCAATGCAAGCAAAAGCTTCAACACACAGTCCACTAAAAAAAACCCAAAAACCAACACAGAACAAAACAGGAAATATCTTGTATGCAGTCTTTGACCACACTGATATAAATTTCTCAGGTAATTAGACACATTGGACATATTATTAAATTCCTATTGGGAGGTTCCACTGTAGCTTCTCCCTTTTAATGAATCTAGAAGAGGTTGGAATGCCGCGGAAAGGTGGTTTTAGTCATTAAAGACTAAACCCCGGAGCATGTTGGAATTTCTACCTGATGGAAGCAGGTTGTGCAGCTTGCAGAATTGTGAAATCTTTAAATAACTTCAAAGAAGACAGAATTAACTGCTCCTTTAAAAAAAAAATACTTCACACAATTGAATTGCTAATGATATCTGATACACAGCAAGATATCTTGACTATATGAAATAGCATACTAATTCTTAGTGCTAACTGTAATTTCTACCTTTGAAAAAATATATGTTTTTCTGCTTTAAAATTAAATTGGAAACAATCCTCTGTTTAAATACTTTTACAGGACGAAACAGACTTGTATTTTCTCATAACAGTGTTTCACTGATGACATTCTTTGAAAATCCCAGTGAATGAAACATGTGTGTGTGTGTGTGTGTAAAAAATTCAAAAACCTATAATGAGGCATGGATAACATCTCTAAAAATACTTAGTAAAAATTCAGGCTATTTTCTAAGCAAGGCTAGTGACCAAATAAAATTCTTTATGTAATGGAGTTATGGAGTTTCTGATAAAAAATTTCACTTTCACATTTTAATACAAATTATTGACCTATAAATGAGGAAAAGATGATTTGTGAGGAGATAAGTAAAGGAATTTGGTTTTAGTAAGGGAGATGTACAACAGCGTCTGATATTTAGCCTTGAAGAACACAGACAAATCATTGGAGGAATAAAAAATTTTTAGATAATGCAAAATAATGCTGGGCTGTCATCAAGAAAGCTATAAAAACATCACATTTTGCCACAGGTCAAAAGTATATCTCCCTGAAGAGAAGCCTTGGAATAAAAATTGGAATTTTTACAAAGAAAAAGATAATTTCTGGCCATGAATGGTTTATTTAGGGAAAAGATGTTACCATGCTAAATAACAAGCATCCAAGTACAGTTTGCCGTTAATGGCAAACAGCTCAATTCAAAGCAGTACTCCATACAAATATTTAATAAATATAACTTATCAATTCCAAAGCTTGCATAAAAGGAAGAAATGCTAATTAGACTAACAATATTAGTTTTTCTCACCAACTCTCAGAAAAGAAGAAAATTGAAAGATATGTTACTCAAGATAAATAATGGGAATTTGGCTCCATAAGATATCACGCATTTGCTTTCCCTAAGAAAATTTAATATTTCAAAGTTCACGTCGACGTGCTTTCTTTTGAAAGGACTGATAAAAAGTGCAAGCTGAGGGAAACATTTGCAGTGAAGTGAAATATTGTTTCATCAGCTTTATTAAAGCCAGAAGCAGTGCTGCATCTTTGTGGAGGCTTCTGCTCAAGATACCTGTCTATTAAATACCTATTTACATACAGATTGAAAAAGACTTTTCAAGGAGAGAAGGCGCAGTAGAATTATAAGCAGAATGCAGGCCCATAATTGTAAGAACTTTAAATTTTTTTTGAGGCCTTTTTATAAATGATGCTTTCATCATTGATTTAGACATCTAAAGCTTCATGACCTTCACTAGCTGTCAGTGAGGGTTAAACTCTGCAGCCTCTTCTGAAAATGGAAAGAGCTTGACCGTAGAAGCCATTCACACCAATTCAGAAGAACAGATAGGATAGCTGTGTGAATTTTTTTAGGTGTAGTTAGCTCACCTGCAATAAAAGAGATTGCACCCCAAGGGAACTTTGTGGGTTCACAGATTAATTATGGGCTGTTGTCCTCCACCCCTCACATGGTCATGCATCCTGATCTCTCTCAACCCTGAGACTTTGATCCAGACAAAAACCTTTTTGCAGGGTTGGTTTTAGCAGGATCAGAGAACTGTCCTGACTCACCTCTTGGCTACAGAATTGCTGGAGTCAACATCAGGAAAGTGGCATGAACACGTACCTGGGGGATGACACCATGGAGCTGGAATGGGCAAGACCCTCCTTTCTGAGCTGCAGTGTGGCTTCATATTAGTCAAAAGAACCATGTAAATGTACCTGCAGCTGCATAGATCGACCTAGGGAGTGAGTCCCAAGGTCACTCTTAAATATGGGCACTGAATCATTTAATTTGAGATGCAGATTCTCAGGGCCTTAAATATTTAGGTGAAATTAAGGCATCTAAATCCAGGAGAAATATTTTTTTTTTTTCACTTTGGATGTGCAAGAACCTCTCAGGAACTTTCCTTCTGTTTTGAACAAATCAGAAAAGAAGAACAAATTGCAAAAGATGTCCTTGTTGCTGAACCATGGCAAAACAGATTTCCAGCAAAGGGGCACACTCAGAGGGAAGTCTGGCAACTAATGCATGGGAAGACATGCTTGATGACATTTTCCAGGACGCGGAGTAGCTTCAAATAGAGTTGACTCATAACTCTTGCAAAGTTTTTCTTGCCCAAAGGCAGAATTGAAAGAGAAACTAGATCAGCTCATTGCTTGAGGAATCAACGAGTTAGCTGTGAGCCAACGGTGTGCAGATATTCACCATTCACTGCAGGAGGGGGAAGTTTTATTTATGCATAGTTACAAATGAATGGAATAAATATTTAAAAATAGTATATTATACTACCTGTAGGTGGAGATGTTTGGGGAGAGATATGGCCGATGCCAAATATTTGATCTGTGGTTTGATCCAACAAGAGGGTTCTGGCAGGTGCCCTTAGAAAAACAGAGCCCACATTTTTCTGCATATTCAATTGCCCCTCGGGAAGCGACTGTTTCCTCCGAGCCCTTCTCGGGTTGTGATTGGCACCCACTGTGCTTCACTGGAAAAGGCAACAGATTTTTGAGGACACGAAGAGAATCGTGCTATATATAGAAGTCAGTGGGATCCAGGGAAAAACAATAGAAGAGGCAACTGGCAGTTCTGGGGAAAATCAGAGCTTCTGGGCAAATAAACAAAGGTGTGAATTCTGCGTAATGGAAATAACATGCTCACAAAGGAAGTTAGACGGTGTTCAGACAGATCACACAGCAATCACTAACACTCTTGTCTCAACAGCCAGAGATCAGGTACAAGAAGGATGGGGATTATGAAAGGAAATGGATGTTGAGTTTGGCTGCCCAAGCCCTTGTGTCGGGGCACAGCCGGCGAGCGGGGCAGCCTCGGCTGGTGCAGGATGCCCGGGGAGGGACACGGGTAGAGGAACTGCACGTCACAAGCACACAGGGACAGTTAAACTGTCAAGAAATGTGCTTGTATGGTCATAACGAAACGCACTTTCAAAGCGTAACCAGCTGCTATCCTCTCATCCCTTCCCCAGGAGTCTTACAGGATGCTCAAAAATTTACAACAAAGGGGCCGTGCAGCCCTGCGAAGCCACACACCTAACGCTGGCCACGCTCAAAATCCTTCACTTGCTATTCTTCTTTCTGGAGGGATGTTGTACTTCTGTGCGACGGGTGTTGGAGCTGACAGCTCCTGGTCTTTACACCTCGTATAGGGATGGTGCCTTTTATTGCTGCTGAAAGAGAATGGGAAGTAGGTTTGTTATTCTTTTGAATAATCCTCAAATTTCAAGTTCTTATGTGTTTCAAAAATGAAATAATGAAATGAAATGAAATGAAATGAAATGAAATGAAATGAAATGAAATGAAATGAAATGAAATGGAAATGAAAATGAAAATGAATTTTTATTGCAAAATCAAGTGTGGGAGAGAGAAAATACTTCGGGGTGAATGCAAATATTATGCTTTGAGAAAAGGAATCTTTTAGAAAACTTGGAAACGTTTTTAAGAAATAACAAGGCTGTTAGAAGAAATTATGCCAGGACAAGGATTTTTCTTTCAGTCAAGCTTCTAGCTGGTAGCTTTCAACACTACTATATCAACAACTCTTCATTTTCATTTTGAAAGAGCATTTCAGGAAATCTGCCTAAATCTCAGGGCATGTTTTGATCTTAAAGAAAGTAGCTCCATCTTCAAAGATCTTCAGGCACAGCATCATCAGGCACATTTCAGCAACATTAAATTGTGTAAAAACCTCAAAGTCGCTCTGAGTAGAAAGTATCCAAGAAACTCTTCAGCCTGCTTTAGAACCCCACCCTTTCACCCAAAGACTTCTAAATCTCTGTGAGCTACATGATGAACACTCCTTTACGCCTTGATTAATGATTGCAGCATGAATGATAGCCACCTAGAATTTTGCAGATGCTTATTAAACTATTGATATTTTATGTGTGAAAAGACCAGGTATGTTGTACACCTCCACAGTCATGTTTCTGGTATACTTAGTTCCTTCTGCACCAAACTTCTGATTGACTGGATAGACAACCTGCCCCATGAAACCTGTCTCTGTTCATACAGCTGAGAAGACCCCAGTGAAACACAGTCTGTGATGAGATGCAGAAAAATTTGTTAACCCTGCTTGTCAGACACATGCAAAGCTTTGCCCAAACACTGTTTGAGTTAGCAGGAAAAAAGAATTCATTGATTGGAGTAAGGGCATTCATCAGAAAAATTTACACTGGGCTTCTGTCAAAGGTGGCACCTTTTTTGGTGTGTGGATAACACTTCAGTCTTCAGAAGTACGCAAGCATTGCTCCCTTTGCTCTTGGCATGCTCTTGTCTGAGCGTGTGCACGCAGAATCAACTAGCTTATTTTCAGTTGCTAATCCAGAGCTCGAGTTTTGCCCATATGATACCTAGCATGGAGGACCATACTTTAGTTAGGCAGTGTCATTCGTGGGGGAAACCTCTTCTCTGAACTGTTTGTGGCAGTCTACGTAAAACTTGGTAATATTCTCAGCTCGCATAGAAATCATAAATATTATACTATCAGTGACTTCAAGTAGGCATGTATTTTAAAAGCCCAGGTAACAGCTTTTGACTCAAAGTTAATTCTGTACTTGCTCAAAAGCAGGCAGACTCCATCTCCTTTGATTCCTCTCAGAGTACTCTCATTTCCAGCTGCACCTTTCCAGATTTATCCTGTACGATTGGATGGAAATGGAGGATCCATCAATTCTCACCCTCAGTGCTTATCTCAGGCTGTCAGACGCCTTTCTCCTTCGCTCCTGGATAATCCCCACATGCGTGTTTCACCTACCTACCCACTTTCTGGCATTCCCCAGGCTGTTTTCTCAGCCAGCACCATATCTTCCTTGAGACAAGCTGAGCAAAACCAGACAGGGCAATGAAGATAATACATTCTGCCCATGCCCATGGCTGGACTATCAAATTGTGGCCAGAAGGCTTGTTTTAGCACAGTTATTGCCTGAGCAAGCCTGTGTAGAGAGTGACTGCAAAAAAATATGGACCTGTTGCCACTGATGAATGACATCCAGTAGTTTAGATGCAAAAAAAAAAAAAAA
>VXBO01003384.1:516933-578618 GCA_013400135.1 Rhinoptilus africanus
AAAAAAAGGGAACGTGACGCATACCACATAGCATCTATTCTGATCTTTTTCACAGAGAGGAAAAATTTACAGAGTGTGTCTAGACAAAGTGATGATTCATAATCTCTGCAAAATCTCACAACTGCTGGGGGGAGACAGGGTATAGCCAGCATAACTGCTTCCTTCTAGGCCCTTTCTGCTTTTTGGTTTTGTCACTGTTTCTTCCTGTGGATGGGCATGGAGAAAAATTAGTCAGGAGTGTGTCTGGAGGGATCTGAAGCAGCTCTTACACCAAATATTTGTGCTATTCAGCACATCCCAGAAACAGGAGATTTAACTACTTTACTGTTAATCCCTGAAAGCTCAGATAATAATGAATCAGTTGTAAGAGAACTGTTACTAATGTGGCCTGTTTCCCATGAGATTTGGGTCCCATGGTTGACTGAATTTTAAGAGAAGAGAGGCATGACTCCATGTGTAAGTATTGCCATTGAGATGAAATACCTTTGGATGGCCTATGACTGAATAAACACAGAAGGTGCTGTAGTGGCATTAATTATCCGGTGAAAGTCTAACTATCACAGATTCCTATTTACAGGAGATAAGGGCTACTGACTGGAAAGCCAGACAATGACCTGTGCATCTCGGCTGCATGGAGAAGTCATGAGACTTTATGCTGTGTTTTCAATGCATTTTTAATTTAGAGCTTATCGTGACGTCACTAAGTGATACAAATGATATTGCTCTGTAAATCCCATGTGATAAGGCTTGGTTGAATGAGTTGGGGCAGTGTACGTTTCCTCTTCATCAAAAATGCCCATATGTTAGGTCCTCCTCACTAAACGGGTTTGACTTGTTCTAAATGGTTTCCTAAAATAACCTGTGACACTACTTAGTGTCACCTCCTGAATTCCTTTGTCCTAAGAGCTTTATTTCAAAACTCTTAAACTGAGTGAGTCAACCTCAGAGTAAACTGCGAAAAAACACCTGAAGGAAAATACATCTGGCAATGCCATCTCTCAAACCTTTTCTGCAGCTGCTTTGAGCTCCAGTTGGAGGAAGAGTTTCCCTCATGTCAACTATCTGCTACTTAGTTGTGCTTTGCTAATTGGCTTCAGAGTTTTATGGCAATTTCTCTTTCATTTATCTGATGTTGTTTCCCCTGTGCTGGCAGTGAACAGTTTTTCAGCCATGGAGAACAAGTTTTTGGTTAGTCTGTATATGCTGCAGTGTTCAATCCTGACTTTCTTGAATGCTGAAAATATTTGTCAACTTTCTTGTAAGTGTCCAAGAAATGTAGGTTTGGGTGGAGTATCTTCTAGAAGAGGTAGGTTCTCAGCTACATCAGCACGGACCAAACTAGGGATTACTGTAGTCACAGGATTAATACTGGCAGCTTCATAACATTGAAACTGAAATCTAATACTTCTTTTGATTTAGAATTGACTTAACTGTTGCTTTCTATCCATTTTTACTGTAGTTAATAAAAGACATTAAAACAGCCTTGAACTTCGTTTCAACTCAGAAGCTGAAAAGTAAAAAAAACCCCTTTGCTATATATTAATTTGGAAATACTACCAAAAGAGAGATTACAGATAAAGTCGGTGATGCTCACCCGCTTTTTTTAACACAATGTTTATTCTGTATCTTCTGAGGAACTAGCAAGTGAGTAGCAGGGATCGGTGACTCCAGAGCTCACGGAGTTAGTATAGTATGTGTTTTCTACTAAAGAAATTAAAGTTTTATCAGGGTTGGACTTTCATGTGTCTATTTTTGGCATCCTTCAGTTGAGAAACGCACTGGCTGAACTTGCACTTCTAAACTCTTGGTGGTGTTTTACTATTAATAGAAAAAGTATTTAATAAGTAACCAGTCTCACGGTGCGTGACAATACATTCCCACTTCTTTGCAATCCGCTTCTGTGAACTTTATGACTTATGATACCCACTTAAAAAACAATAGAGGGCTCCGCCAGGATGCCAGAGCAAGAAGGAGCAGGTGCCCGCGGTGGTGCCGGTGGCACCGGGGTGACTCAGCCCCACGCCACCTGCGGGAGCACAGCCCGGGCTGGCTGCTCCCAGGGTGGCAAACTTCCCCCTGGCTGGGGACCGAGCAGCCACAGCCTGAATATGCAGAGCTGGGGCCAAATTGCCACAAGCTTCCTTCCGCAGTGCGTCTGTTGATGTAGGAGAGGAGCAGCATGGGGCTGTCAGGAGGATCTCTCCCAGAACCGGGGATGCAGATGCGGGCTCACAAGACTTATCTGCAGACTTCCTCCCAGACTTTGTAATGTTAGAATCCCAGAATCATAGAATAGTTTTGGTTGGAAAAGACCTTTAAGATCACCAAGTCCAACCACTAACCTAACACTGCCAAGTTACCACTAAACCGTGTCCCTCAGCACTACATCTACATGTCTTTTAATTACCTCCAGGGATGATGACTTTATCACTTCCCTGGGCAGACAGTTACAATGGTTGATAACTCTTTCAGTGAAGAATTTTTTTCCTAATATCCAATCTAAACCTCCTCTGCCACAACTTGAGACCGTTTCCTCTTGTCTTACCGCCCTTTACTTGGGAAAAGAAACCAATCCCCACCTCACTACAATGTCCTTTCATCGTGTTAGGAGCTGGTTTGAGTCTGAAAAGCAGGGCAGAGTCATGATTTAAGAGGAAATAAATGGATCCAGATCATTTTAAGACGCATTGTTGCACAAAGATAATGTGGGTTGTGTGCATAAACCAAAAATGCCGCCATGGGTTACGGTGAAGCGAGTGGGAGTCAGTGTCAGCGTGTGGGTAACTGGCACGTTGTAGCCATCTGAACTTGGAAGAAAGGAGGAAAAACGTCAGGAAAAGCAGGCCAGGAGAGCTGCATTTATTTCAGAGCAATATATGACACTCTCATGTCTAATGGTATTTTTACTCAAAAGGTTAAGTGAGAAAAAGAAATGGAGTGTTTGTTACTCTGTTCCAAGAATAATATTTGAACAAATCCAGCAGCTTTGATCACCCGACTACACACAATGTTTATTTGTAAAAAATGTTAACATTTTTCTAGGCCCATGCGGATTTCCCCTCCTTTTGATCTCTCTACACCCCCAGTTTTCCTGTAAGGTTAGAGGGATTAATCCATATTTATGTTCACATAAGAAATAAGGTATCTTTTGTTTTTAAAATTTCCAACCCGGGCAGGATTAAGACACAAATAACAAAAACACACAGAATAACTGGTTGCTCTTCCCTGCTTTTACAAGTTAAACATTCCTTCTCGTGGGCACTCTCGGAGCAAGAATTCCACCAGCTCTTATCAGTTCAGAGCACACAGATACCTATTCCTTGGGTAAAGGTGAAAAGGCTCTTACAGCCAGAATAGTGGGAGCAGAAGGTTTGGGGTGGCTGTCCCTCGGGGCACGGGTGGAGCCAGAATGAGTTGGCTGACAGTATCCTAAATACATGTAGATAACGACTTTCCTTTGCTAGCCTGTATGAACTCCTCTGGCTCCGATCGGTGAAGCGGGAGCTGATTCAGCCCTCGCCCAGAGGACTGATGGGCAGCCTCTGCCAGTTCTGAGCCAGCCCAGAGGACCCCAAATCTCAGTGGGAAAGTCACCGCAAGTTATTTGTTCATGGTGTGTGAAAAAAGGAATGTAGCTACGTGCTGTTCTTTGAAAAGTGTTTTTTGGCCATTTTATCTGTTTTCCACTTATAGTTTAGTCGATGGTTTATGATTAAAGAAAACCAATCTAGTAGAAGGAAATGCATGTGGTCATTGTCACTAGCCCCAGCAGGAGGAGGTTTGAGTTACTCTATGTCCTCCACAAGATTCTTTACATTTACTTTGATTTAAAGCTTAAGTCTCCATTAATTTTATACTTCCATTTTATGACAACATGCAATATCCCGGGTGCACAACATCACTTTCCTGTTTTTGATGATACAAGGGATATGGCTGGCTGTGCTGGAAATGACCATTTCCATTTTCTAGATAGAGGTCATCAAAGCTACAGTAGCCTTTACCTCAAGAGTCTTGTTCTGGAAGATAGACTATCATTAATTTTGCATGTTAATTGCTTGGTTTTTCAGCTAGAACTGCCACTAAAGACAGTTGTGGACATCTTGTCCAGTGAGGCTTGAGTCAAGACCACTTTCTTATTGCACAGAGGATACTGAAAATATTCAGAATCTAACTGGCAACAAAGACATGAAAGTCTTCATAGGCACTGTTTTTCCTTTGCCATGCCAATGTTTTGAGAACTGTTACAAAAATCATCTCCCACAACCATTTCTTCCTGAATTCCCTACAATTTCCTTGAGAATTCTCTGCCAGAACTGGTTCTATGTGAAACTTTTTTCTCTTTCACTCTTTCTCTCTCTCACCCAAAGCAGAAGCATCCTAAATCCCCCACCCTAAACTTGGTGTGGCATTTTCGGTTATTCTCCCCACCGCCCATTCCATCTACGTGTTGCACAAAGTCTTCCAGGTCCAGGTTGTTACAGTCAAAAAAAGCGTTGGGTGTGCAAAACTCTAGCTGGGGTTTTCTTTAATTTTCTTGGGCAACCTGTTAGAAAAAAAGCTAGTATAAAATGATGATCAGCTTATAGGAACTTACTGCAAAACTTTGTCCCTCCTTCTTACCAGCAATGAGCTGGGTGATCTGAAATTGAATATATTCGTTTCAGAGAACGGGTGAGTGAGCTTACTGGGATTATCAAGCTTGATTATGAGTAAGAGCACTGCCCTTGCTTTCGGCAATCGTTGATCTAAAGGAAAACAGTTTGCTTCTCATCTTTTATCTTTTATTAAACACTATTAAGGGTGGAAAAAAAACATTGGAATTTGAGGCCTCAGAAACCCTGTGCTAGTTGCTTGGTAGTATTACAGCCCATTTTACCAGCTGGGCAGCCCATAATAGCTGTAAAATTAACTAGCTGCTGGAGAAAGTAGACAGGGACTTTGATTTTTTTTAATCAAGACATGGCTTTTCTAAACAAACAATGTTCCAGCAGAATTCTCTTTTATAATCATGCTCAATATTCAGGTATGCAACAACCGAGCCTACAACTTGCAGGCAGTATCTAGACCATCAGGACAATTAAAAGAGTACTCAGCCCAGTCTTGGGAACGCCTTTTCCTGGGGGGCAATTTGGGAAGGAACAGAGAGCAGGTTGCAGGCAGGCTTGATTGCATGGGCAGCAGCCACAACCCAGTCCTGGCTGCTCCCTCCTCAAGCCTTTTCCCAGCACGTCCTTAAGAATTTGCTGAGTGAATTAACTGCGTATACCTGGTGCTTCCAGTGCTTCCAGGAAAGCATCAAATTATGGGAAAACATGACATATAGTCATGTTAAATATGGACAGCAAACCTAGCTCACACTGGGTCTACTATGTGTGTGCCGGACAAATATACAGCACGAATCCCTTACGCGATAAGGGAGAGGCCAAAGAGTGCAGCCCATCCCAACGCTGACATGAGTACGTGACCCACTCTGCCCCGCTGGAAAACAGGGACACTACTGCTTGAGATATAAAACACGCCTGTATTTTTCCTGTGAGCCTTAACACCAGTCATCATCTAAATGAAAACTCTTACATTTTTCAGTCTTTCAATTTTTTTTCCTTTTAATTGGAAATTTGGAGAAGAATAAATATAATAGAGGAGGGTTTTTCCCATGAAAATGGCCCCAAACTGTGTAAACTTTCAGGTTAAGTGCTCAATTAAAAGGTCAAATTATCCAAATAGAAAACTGAAGTGTCAGGCAATAATTGTCTACTGGACTCCGTTACCTGAAGAGTTCATTGCACACTGACCTCGTTTAAATATTATACAAACTAGTGGTACGTGTGGTACTTCCTACCAGCTATTTATAACTCTTAAAAATCCAGAGTTAAGTAAATATCAAGATCACTCTTCCAAAGTATTTTAATGTGAAATTGTAGGAACCACAAATACAACAAAGATGCTCTTAGAATTCCCAACCAGAATTTTTCTACAAAAAAAGTAGTCCCTATCTCTCGCTTGTGTAACAAGGACTTACATTTATTTAACACAACACTTAAGCTATTACTAAAACTTTCTAAAGAACTCCCATTTTATGAGCCACCCACAGGTCTCATCTCTGTGCCCATACTTTTCCTGTGTGGTATCTATTATGACTCAAATTTTCAAGCTCATTCTTTACTTTTGACCAAAAACTCATCTTCTATTTATACTACCTCTGCCTCCAGCAAATCAACAGGGATGGTGACATGTGGTAATAATCATATCTACCATAATCCCTGCTCAGTGCTATTTCAAAAATTAACTCAATTCAATGCTTCATAACCAAGTTTGTGCTTTGCGGCTGTTATTAAAAAACAACCAAAAAAAAAAAGGCTAAGAAAACTTTCAGTGTCTAGTTGCAGCATTCAGTAGCCTTTTGGTTACGTCCAGAATAAGCTACTGTAGCTCGTTTCTCATTTTCACAAATTAAGGAAATATACTTGAAGGTATTCTACTGAATAAATTTTTCTCCAATGGAACTAGGAGTTCTTGTTGGCCACATCTAAACTGCAGGACGGGACTGGTGACCACATTTACCTGGAGCATCCTATGGCTTTTTTACCATACCTCAGGGAAATCAGGAGCAGGGTGAAAAGAGTTGTGCCAAAGTCTCATCCTGACATGGACCTGGGATGCACTCGTACATCTAAGCTGGGGGCCGTTCTTCTCTTTGAGCACAAATCTGAGTGCCAAGGTTGTGTACACCATCGCCTGCAAAACACAACAGTATTTCTATAATGTTCTTGTTATCAATCTTCATGCACATTAGAGGTGGTTCCCAAAGCTTACTAAAATTGATGGGTTGCTTTCTCTTGGGTTTGAACGTGATTAGATGAGGCCTGAAATGATTCTGTCTGGTGCACTCAGCAACCCTGAGGGTGCCACATGATACACAGATCCCTTTCTCTTCTTACTTCTGTGTCCCCTTTGGCTAAAGTCACATGCTCACTGCAAAAACATTAACCACTATGTCCTCTTTAAACCCAACTCACTATCAGCAGCAGGGAGGCCATAACCTGTTGTTTTCTGGGAGATGCAGTCTATTTCTGATAAGCACTATCTAAGCACTTCACAAAGTTGAAAAGAGACAGTAGGAACAAAAAACCTGCCAAATATGTATTACTTCTCTTTTTTTTAGAACTCTTGGGCACTGTAAGCACACATCATCTACATACAATGATAAAAAGGCTTCCTGAGTCATCGGTTGGATTTGTTGTGAGACCTGAGTGAGTTAGCACTGGCATATGAGTCACATTAAATCATTAACCCCACCTGAAAATGTCAGCATGGACTCTGTGACCCCAGGGAACAAATTTAACAACACAAAAACTTGATCTGAAAAAGCCAACTTTAGAATGAGACTCGTTGAGACCAAACATAGCCAGTCTTGTGGCTTGAGAGACAACCTGACTCATGTCATGGCTTACACATAGTGGGGCCGTGGCTGGACAAGAAGAGGAGGTAGATACATCTTTAGAAAATTTCTCATGCCTAAATTGACCTTTTTGTTCAAAGTGAGAGCAAAAGAATAAAGCTAGAATGGGAAATACTTTGGCTGCCCAAGGAGTAGATCGTAACAGCTGGCGGATTCGTGTCCTGTCCAGCCTATGCTAAAGAGAGAAATTTGATAGTCAGGTAAACAAATGTTAAAGTTACTCTTAATTAGCCAAGTGTCAAAGAAAAATCTTATCTTCTCCTGGAATTCCATTGTATTTCTTTATTTAAAAGGCAATTAAAATGGTAATATGCTGTGGGGAGTACCTGATTTTTTTTTAGGGATGTATGTGTATGTCCTTGACCTACATATTATTTTCACAGCTGTGACTTAAGGTTTTATTACAGATGCTAAAAACAGACCTGTCCATGAGTCTCTCATGACAAGAACAGCTCTTTTGCAGCCAAACTCTCCATTCAGTCACCACGGTCACCACAGTCTCTCTATTTTAATAACACAAGGGAAACAGTGTTCATTGTAGCAACATGAATTAAAACCAGAGTGCTTAAAAAAATTAGTCTTTTTCAGGGGTTGGCAATTAAATAGTAGAAATGCCACTTCCAGACTGAGTTGTGCAAACATGCACATACATGTGCAGTTAGTCAGACAAGTTTGTCCTTGGTTGAAGGCAAAAGTGAACAGACAGAAAATTCCTTTGCAGGAGGGAGGAGGTGGCTGGAAGTACCCGTGAAGGGTTACAAGGCACAAGATGGCATGAGTACCCCATTTCGAGTCACAGAAGTGTTCAGAAAATTAACAATGAGGTTGATTACCCTCTGTGAGGAAAAGGCAAGGCAGGGAATGGCTTCTTTTCTGTCAATAGAAGCTGCAGGACACAGATGTCAGAAAGAGTTGTGTAAAGTATGTCGTGAACCTCAGCCCTTTGCTGACACTCGGGATTGAGGCTAGATTAGGCAAACTCAGTTTCAGACTACCCTATACCAGTTGCCAAATGAGTTGAAATCCCATGGTAAGGTGACCTCTGCCCAACTCCCAGACAGTCCAAACCTGTTTCCAGTAATCCTGGGTTTGACATTTCAGATGGCCTTTAGCTTGGTGTCAAGAACAGTATATGGCTGAAAGCTTGTTTCTGTTGGGGAAATTGTGCAAATTGTACTACCTTGGAAAAAATTGGTTGGTTTTAACAGGATTTCACTTGAGGCATTGAGTTCTTTCTAATCCAGAATTCATAAAGTGACTGCAAAACAATTAGGCAGAGATGAAGATGGTGGACAGCTACAAACCAGACCAAACAGGTTTGGAAAGGCAAACTTCCAAAGTCATACTGCAGGATGAGTTGAGAAGGCCAGAAGTCCACACGCTCAGATAGCAACCACTGTAGTGTCCTCCAGAAACCTGTATTGGAAAACAAATACTGAATAATGGACAAAAATGAACCTTGCTGGAACAATGGAAGCTTTTGGTGGATACTATACTCTCATTTGGTGGAAATAATATGAAAGAAAATGTCTTGTTACTAGAAATCTTCTTGTTGTTCTTCACTATTGTTACCTAGATGCCATCTAAATTATTGAACAACCATCATTGGAATTACTATTCCAGGTGAGACTTTTGGTGAGTCAATGATCCTGCTGTCTCCAGGAGCGATCCAAGACCTTCAAAGCAATGCAAGAGAAAGATGGTTTTAGCGAGGTACGAAACACGTTGTTCCTTATTAAGGGTCTCTCTATCTCTAGTAAGAGATTGTCTTAAATCCTAAAATATTTTATTTAACACTATTTCAAAAGCACATCAGTGGTAACCATTGTTATCCTGGGGTGGTTTTTTTCATGTGGCAGCCAGTATCCTTTGAAGGTTTCTGAAATCTTAGCTTCATATGTGCCATGGTTCAGCCTTTGCCATTTGTAACGGTCACTGTGTTCACCAGCACACTAGTATTTGAAAAAAGGAAATGCCAAGCCTGAAAGTGCAAGGTGTGAAGTCGTGAAGGGGAGAGGTGTGGCAGGAGTAGAACTGATAAACTCTACAGCTTATCAGGGAGCCAAATGATGACACAGCTGTGTATGTGAAGTAGTGCTCTAATGATTAAATCAAAAAAAATCAAAAAAAGTCCATAAGAAATGCTCCTTGTGATGGCTCACCTCGTGACATGTGTAACTGACCTCATTAATCAGATTGATGGGGAAAGTGAAATGCAAATCAGACACAGCGTTCCAGGCACTCCCCTATGAGTCACTGTTGCAGCAGATAACATCAATGAGAACTGCTGATTGCCAGTTTTCCATTCTTTCCCCAGATATTGCTTCCTTAACGTTGCCCTTCACAGATTTCTCTTCCTTACACTGCTGAATGTGCTCCTCTGAAGAGCTCCTTCTTGTCAATCATCTGCCTGCAGCTCTCACCAGCTTTCAGAGCAACTGAGAAACGCAAACACGCGACTCGAGTGAGAGCTTGGCCTCCGAGAGAGTCCTCATTTGTAATTCAGAGACCAGCTGCCTACATCATTCACTTGTAATTAGCGAGGCACATAGCTTCCCAAATCCATTTGCAGAATTTGCAGTAGCGGCACTTGATAACAGCATTGCCAGACAACAGGCTGCCATTGATTTAGGGCATTCTTTCCGTAAGTATGAACAAGTGACAGAGTTACGTATCTGTCATCACGGCAGTGGTAATAGAGAACGACTTTTTGTTGGGCTCAAACATTTGGGTCTTGCACCGCAACGCGTGGGCTCAACCCATTTGAAAATAGATGAATACAAAGTGATTCAGGTAAAACACAGACAAAAGGGTATTGAGCCTGAGCATCTAGGCAAAATCATCCTATGTTAAATAAGAATTAAAGCAAATTATTTTCAGTAGGTAAGTCTTATATTGGCAAATACAGTGGGAGGGAAATTGTCCTTAGATGTGGATGAAACTACTTAAATCCTGTGAACAATTTTGGCAAGAAAAAAAAAGTAGGGAAAAGTATTCCAATAAATTTAAAGTTTCGTTTTCATTTCGTAAACTCTTGACATCTGTTTTTGTTTTAAAATGAATCAGAGTGGGTTATGTAATGCATAGCTTCTGATCAAATACATTTTTACAGATGACCTAGCTCATTTGAGGATTTCTTTTTCACTTTTTTGAGAAGTATTTTCATTTTGAGTCATCCCTGAGTAATTTTTCCACTCGTTGCGCTGCAGTGCTCATTGTTAAGAGCCAAGAGATGTTCCCCAGGTCACCTAGTGAATGTATGACAGAACTATGCAGAAAAAAAAGGGGTTCCCATCCCATTTCCCATTAGGGGCTAATACCCTAAATGGAAAACTTTGCTATCTGAAGGTGTTGTGTCTTACTGGGGACATCTCTGACCACTCACAAAGGCGCTGAGTAGGTTGAACTACTCAGGAGTGAGCGTTTGGAACCCAAAGCATCAGCACCCAGGTGTGGTTTCACCGACTCAGGAAGGCTGGGGGGTTCCGCAGCGGTGAGGTTCAGCTCCAAAGCAGATGCCAGACTCTAAAACCTCTCTAGTGGATGTCGCCTTTCAGATCCCAGGGACTGTTTCATTGCTGCCTCTTTTGCTCTAAAATGCTGACCTGAGTGTGAGATTCCTCGTCCAACGCGATTTAAGGCTGCCATCTGCCGTTGGGCTGCCGGGGCCCGGAGCCGCTGGCGCAGGAGGCAGCATCCCTGGGCTCCATCTCTCTGCTTTTCCTCTCAGAATGGGGAAAATGTTTCCAGCAGAGCGAATTCATGCCCTGTTTTACTTTTCAGACTTGTTGCAGTATGGAAGTTGTGGGGTTTTACATATTTTTATTTTGTCTCATGCATTGTAGTTGCCATCATCTTCCTAATTCATAATTTAAAAAAAACCCAAAAAAACTAAACCCCAACAACAAACCACACCACTACAAAAGTAGTGTGGGGTAATTTGATAATTTGATGATAATATCCAAATAAAATCTATAGGGTAAACTACATGAATGAATTATATCAGTAGCAGCAAGAGCCTGATCTGTCCTCTTGTTCTTTGTAATAACAATATAAAGTCCAATGTCTCTTTAAAAAATGCTGCTAGGAGAAGTTACAATTTTTAATATCGTAGTACCATCAAACTACAGTTCAGGACCTGCATTCCCCTGTGCTCTATGCCGTATAAATACTGTCCCATGTTGTTCCCTACCCTGTTCAATTTTAATGTGGGACTAATGGCAATAGAAGAATTGAGCAGAGAGGAATAAAAGGTGCAAAGCAGGCAACGGGCCTCTTATAATTGTGAAAAGAGGTGCCAAAAATTATCAATTCCTATAAAGAAATATTCTTATTACAAGCTGCAGAAGCTTATTGGCAGGAAGATGCTTAAGTCTGTAGTGGAAGAAGAATTAGTCAATGAAGAATTAATTTCTTCTCGTCTATTTCTCAGCAGAAATCCCAGGTGAAATGTTGGCTCTTTCAGAGGGCTGCCTCAGCTTGTAAATATCCAGAAGGCAAAAATTAGAGCGCCTTGGTACACAAAGACCTTTTTTTCCTGTTTGTCACAATAGAGCTATAGAAAGCCTGGCCCCAGTGTTAGTTTTCTTTAATTCATGTGATTTCTCACTAGCCCTGACTCACCTGACAATGACTCAGCTTGTTCAAGGTAAACTTTCATTTTATTGAATTAGCAGGAAAAAATTGACGTGGAGATCAGCCACCACTTATTGCATTGCTGTAGAAAGCCTATGAAGAAGCAGTTTAGAGGATAAAGAATAGTTCACATTAGACAAAAAACCAAAACAGACCTAACTATGAAAAAAAAATATACTTCAAAGTAGAGATCGAAGGGGAAGAAGAAAAACAGGATACAATCAATATGAAAAGGCACAAGTAGCAAAGAATAACAAATTCATCATTTGACTCATAGCATAAGACCATAAAAGGCTTTTAAATATATATCAGGCTGCATTCATAAAAACAAGTTAGCCTTCCTGTGATGTCTTTGTAATTAAGGTAATTTATGCTTTTAATCTATGTACATTGTGTCCAAATGGGCAAATAATACTTGAACTGAACTGGAGCGTGGCAGAAACAGAAATATTGAAAGAAGTCTTAAGTCTTTATTAGAAGCGATAAGAAAAAAGGTGTCAACAAAACAATCTCTGACACATCTCTTGCCCTTCAGCTAATCCTACTAAGGGTAGGTTGGGAGAAAAAAATTGGTAGATGAGTCAAGTATTTGCACTCTGTACTTCACATTTTTAAGCTATGTAAGCAAATCCTCTTAATTGAATCTTTAAAAGATGGACTGCCTGTTTTCTCCTGTAAAATGGGGACTATTCCAGGAATCTTCTGCGTCTCCTGCAAGAGCATGCTGGCTCCCAGCACCACATCCAGGCACACGCTCCCCACTCCCTTGGTGCGAAAGGAGCACACGCGTTGGGGCTACCTGGGAGCCACCGAAGGGTCTCTGGGCTGCGCGGGGACACAGCACGGTGCCACCCAGCTCAGTCACAACCAGAGGCAGGGCTGGACGCTGGCACGCACCAACTGCCTCAGAGCAGCCTCGGTGGCAGCTGTGGGACTGTGTGGGCAAGAAATGGACTTAACCCTTTACTCTTGTAAATTTGGGATCGCTGTGTTTTGACCACACTGTCTTAAAACATCTACCTTTTTATAGTTCCTATTGTGCTGAAGTTCCCTGGCGACAAACCACTCTATGCTGTTGCGATTTGGTTTTTTTAAGTGCAGTTTCTTCCACGCAGTTATATCTTTACTTAGCCCTAGTTATCAGTGGGAGCACCCAGGTGCAGCCGGATACACATTGGGGTTCACGGGAAGGTAGGAAGATGTCCCTGTCCTGCACTCACAGAGACAGATTTGTTGGATGTGGTGTTGCTGGCTAAGACATTCCCGGCATTTCCAGGTATGGGTCAGCGTTTACTGCCAGGGGAGGGCTAACTTGCATTTCTTTCAATGAGCTGTGCCTAGATTTGTGCTGCTGACATTTCACCTCCCCACCAGAGGATTAAACCAGCAGAGGCATTCATTGCGTGGTCTCAACCCAAGCCAGTACTCTAGCTAGCCAGGAGACATGCTTTTCCACCCAGAAGGCATTCCCTTTGGCACCATTCCCAAAGGCAAAGTGCAATCACTCTGTACTAACAAGACCGATAGGTGCTTTCACTCAACCCACATTTGCTTCTGGGCTTTGTTTATCTGATCTATAATGTGTTTACTTTTGTGAGCGTTACTCATTCAGCTATCACCTGGATTGTTTTGTGGTATTTCCTCAATGTTGATTTTTAGGGGCATTGTGATACTATACCAAAGCATGAGGAATCTGGACAATATTGGCTAGAGAGGTATAATGGGAGAGAATCTTAACGTTTATGATTTTACAAGACCATAAAATCGAATAGAGCGTTATTTTGGCCATGCATCTGTGTAATGAGCCAGAGCCCCATTGAAAAAGGTGTCTTTTCAAAATACCACACTGTTCTTCATTAGAAAAACCTCTGTCACAGTGCTATCAGCACTTCTAATTCAGTTGCTAATATACTCTAGAATATGTTGACAGATTCACGCAGCATCTGAAGTCAAACATGCCTCTGATGCCTAGCAGAGAGGGCAGGGGGGAAACCCCACTCTTTGCCCTCGGAGGAATACCTGCTAGGGTTTTTAACCGGCAGTCAGAATGTCACCTCTGCCCTCCAAACCTTGTCTGAGAACTGAATTTTGGGTGTTGTGAGGACTGCAGTGGGGCAACACATAGGACAATGTCATTACAATCAGTCCTGAAGGACAGGGAAGAAAAGACTTGATGTTAAGTTCTCACCTTAAAAAACTGCATCCCAGAGATTTCAGCTTAATTTGTGAAAGAACATAATAACTTGGTATTGAAGAGAAAGCAAATAACAGTGTTTGGGGATGCATCTTTGAAATGGGGAAAGAACAAAAGTCTTTGCATTTCTTCAAGAGTCTGTATGTCTTCTTCTTGAAGCCCAAGAGTAAGGGCTTGACCTTCGGCTTCACTTTGGGCACTTGGGAGTCCCTCTGCAGTAATATCTTAGTGTTTCCCATGCCTCTGCAACCTGATGCTGAGCATGTGGTTGGAGGTAAAGTTGTCATTCCATTTTACAAGTGGGGCATGAAGGACAAAGTTGAAGCTTACATGGGAAGTACAAATCTCAAGCCTTCGTCATGCAGGACAGGTCAGGTCATCCCCTGGTAGCCACATGGCACTGTGTGTCAGATAGAAACCTGTCACTCCTGGATTGCTCCACTTAAATTAGGTGAATCTTCTTCATTTAAAGCTCAAAAATGGATATATGATTTTGAATCCAGAAGTAATTGTTCCAAGCTGCATCAGGCCTAGAGATCTTCTAATTTATCTTTTTTAACTAGTTTTGAACTCAGATGTGACAAATTAAAATCAACTCAGTTTCATTTCTGCCCCAGAAATATTGCTCCTCGCTACAAAATTAGTATCAGACAGCTTTCATACAGCACTGATCACTTGTGGGAGGGATTCTGGGAGATGACTGAGGGATTGGAGCATCTCCCTCACGAGGAAAGGCTGGGAGAGCTGGGACTCTTTAGCCTGGAGAAGAGAAGGCTGAGGGGAGACCTTGTTAACCTTTACAAGTATCTCAAGGGTGGGTTTAAGGAGGATGGAGCCGGGCTCTTTTCAGTGGTTCCCAGTAACAAGACGAGGGGTATCGGGCACAAGCTGGAATCTAGGACGTTTCAATTGAATATGAGAAAAAAACTTCTTCATAGTGCGGGTGCCAGAGCCCTGGGACAGGCTGCCCAGGGAGGGTGTGGAGTCCCCTTCTCTGGGGACTTTCAAGCCCCGTCTGGATGTAATGTGCTGTGGGCAATCCTGCTTTAGCAGGGGAGTTGGACTAGATGATCTCTAGAGGTCCCTTCCAACTCTGAAATTCCGTGATTCCCTGATTCCGTGACTCACGCAGGGAGGTATGAGCTGAACTGCAATGTCAGAAATGAGGATGAGAGGAATTTGTTTAGCTGCTAGCCTTCTTATGCATAGCTCTCACTTTTGCTTTTGAGAATTTACAGTTTTAAATATTAAATTTAGTTACGAAGTTACTGTCTGGTAATATTACCCCCTTCAAAAATGTATAACATTGCTAGATGTGAGTATTACTGATTTTACTGATGAGTTACAGTTACACTGTAGATCTCTTGAATTGCAGCATGCATTCTGACTATTTGATAACTCCTCTGTCTCTTTTTTAGGTATTGACAATTTTTTCATGTTGATAATTAATTTAAAAAAAAACCCCAACAAAACTACCAAATACGTTCAAACATAAGCACCATTGCATCAATAAAACTGTGGAATCCCAAGATGCGTGTCATATGGTTTTGTACACAAAACAACTGGTTTCCTGAATCAGGAGGATTTGCAAGAGGTCCTCCTGTGCTGCCTGAAATTCCTGCTTTGTTTCCCCCAGCTGACTCGTGTCATGTTCGTTATCTGCTGAGCTAATCTGCTGGTGTAAGTTGGGACTTACCCTGAAATAAAGCTTTAACTCATAACAATCGAGAACTTGCTGACTAACACGTCGAGGTCACGGAGTTTAACTGAGGTGGTGAGACGATGATTTCAGGAAGGGAAAGGGGCAGTGCAGGAGCTGGCAAGGGTCATATCTGACGTGTCAGTGAAAGCTCTTCTCTAGTGGTAGCAATAAAATTATATAATATTCTTATACTTCACAGCCATTCACTGAAATTAATGTTTCCTTGCATCGTTTAAAGCTTTTATCCCTTCAGTGTACTAAAATTAGGTCTATCCATGCTTATGTTTTCACTTGACAGAAGTTTAGCAAATGATATTTTTCCAGGAAGAAAAATTGACTCCAGCTGTCCTAGTCCTGCAGTGACCTAAAGGACGTCTCCTGCGCTGCCGAGGAATACTAACTGTGCGCACCACGGCAGCTGCAGGAATTCACAACTGGAGTTGTACGGAGAGTTTTCCCAGACCATGCCCTGTGAGCATGAAGCGTCAGAACAAGGTGCCTAAGAGGACAGCCAATATTGTTTTCTACGCAGAAGTCCAAAGAAAAGAAAATAAAAGAAAAACTGGACATTTTCCTTAGCCCAAAGCCATGAGGGCAGCTGGTGCTGAAATAAAGGTTTAAAATTAACTCCATGAGAGAAAGGCAGGACTGCCGACACTGCTTCACCTTCATGGCAGTCGGCACCAGGCATTTGCCAAGCCAAAACCTGACCGTGGGGACTTGCCCTCTGCCTGAAAGCCAGCACTTATCCACAGCTCAGCCCATCCCGTCATCTCCTGGCTCCTCCTCAGGACAAAAAAGCATCACAGACATGATCCACAGGGATGAAGACAATTACTTTTCTTACTGCTAATGCTGCTGCAGGTTCATGCTGATTGTGACTGGTCCAGTTTCTCACTAAAGTCAAGAATGAAACACACGGTCTACAATAAGACTTTTTTCCCCTACTTTTTCTTTTTAGTAAGCCAGGCTCCTCATGTTTTCTATTTCAGGCTTGGGAAGGGGAAGGGTGATAGACTGATGAGGGGAAAGTACAGCCAGCGGGCTTCAAAGCCGTGACAGCTGGCGAAAGTCACGACCCAGCCTTTGCAGAATCTGTATTAATGAAGTGAAATATTTAACATAGTATTGTTATCATCAGTGCATATTTGATGGAAACATAAAATGCTCCTACAGGAGAATAATTGTGGTTCAAATGCCTGTCCCACCCACTAAGGCACTATGTGCACAATAACTCTCTGTTTCAATCCTGACACAGTAATGTTTAATCTGTTCTAGAAGCTCCCACATGAAGAAATAGCTGGTATATATTTTGCAATTCTCCCTCTTTAAAAAAAATAGTGACGGCAGGAACCTGTTTTTTTGTGATGGGGGAAGGAGAGAAAATAACAGATTACCACTCCTCTTCCTACATCAGCACTGCGAACCACAGTCGATGTCTGGAGAAACTAGAGGTTGCAATACACAGTTTGAAAAATCATGTTCAGGCTTTTCCTGGTAAGCAGCATGAGCGAATGTTTCTCATTCAGCATGGTGTTTCAGACAAGGTGCGTGAGCCAAATTCTGCTCTCCCATTAGCGTGAATCTGGAGGGATTCCACAGGGTTTTGGGGGGGTTATTTGAGAGCGAGACCACAGCAACCCGGGTGCAGCCTCGCTGGCCGTCCCCGCTGAGCGGTACGGGGAGCATGGTAGTAATTACTGATGATTCTGCTTCCCTGGAGCTCCCCGCACTGAAGCAATTATTCTCTCCTTTTCATTACCCATTCAGACCGCATTGGCTAAATACAAGACAGATTCAACAATTAATATGGGCTCCATAAGAGACAGTGGGGAAAACCTACTTGCTGAAAACATAATTCTCCAGTAATCACTAGGAATCGCTAACTATAAGAGAGCCAGATCCAATAAAGCTTAAAACTTAAGCAGAAACAGTTTTCCCTGTAACTCTGAGTCAGGCGTTTTGGTTTTGAAGGCACGTGAGTTTAAATGTGCTTTTCTTTGTCTAGTTCGAAACAGCTCCTGCTCTCCAAAAGATGGGGATGTTTGCGTTGCTGGTATGATGTGTCTGACTCTACCTCTGCACCATCTTTTGAGCCTGCATCTGTCACTGGATTTCACTCCAGGGATCAAGTGTACAGGAATGCCAGCATCTTATTTTGGGGTACATCAATCGTTGAAGTCCCAGATCCGTAACTTCTTTGGTCATTACACTACCTCTGAATTTCTCGAAACCTACTCTACGGTGGGTTACTGCTGTAACTTACATTGATCTGCTAAATCTGAACCTTAGAGGTCTCATTCAAAGTTTCCTAGAAATGCAAAGTTACACCTGAAAACTAAGAGTTGCTGTGTCTTTTGCCATCTGCCGTCTGCAGGGAAGTGTTGGATGGGACAGAGTCTTCCCCTCTCTTCTGAAATGACTGTGCCAGTGTGCAAAAGCTCTCCCTGCCAGGACAGCCTTCCCCGAGACGTGGTATTAAAGACATGGTATTGGCCAACATTTTCATTGGGGAAAATTTCCACTGGGATATTCAGATGGTATGAAATGTGGTTTGGATGTTCAGGTTAAGCTGAAACCACAGAATGGTGGAAAGGGCGATGGTTACGTAGCTCCTGTTGGATTTATTGAGTTTCCGTGAGAAATGACTCTACATCACCAACTCCATTTACTTTGATGTCTGCTTCCTTCCAGGGCTGGCTGGAACCAAATCACCTCTTTCAGTCTTGCAACCCTGCTGGATGCCTTGTACCTCAGCTTGCTTCTCTGACCAAAGGAGGCAGAAACTTACCCAATTTACCCTTTCCATTGTCTTCTTGCACAGGAATGAAATTGAACTCAACGAACTTGGAATATTTCACTGTAAACAAAGCATCTTTTATTTCACAACTCATCCCTGGGTTTGGCTGTTACTCAGACAGGGGTGCAGGGCAAACCCTACAGAGCTCGGGGAGCGGTGTGTCACCCCTGGGGCCGTCGGTCCAAGCCTGCCCGGGGGCTGGGGGCAGGCGGGTCCTGCTGGGGGCTGGCCCAGCTCTGGGGTTTATGTGGCTCACACAGCTCTTCTCACTTGGGAACCTGGGTAAATTAAGCAATACAAATATCGGGCTGCTCCTCCCTCATCTGAAAGAAGGAGGAAATCCATGACTCACTTCATCCATCCTCTTGGGACTGAAACGGGAAAGGCTGAGTCAAAATTTCATTTGTATTTTGTCTGAAACTGTCAGAATTCGCCTGGAGTTATGCCTAATTTTTTTTCCTCAGCTGTTCTCCTGCAGGTTCCTTCTCTCACTTCTCTCCATCAGTGCTAAGGTTGTCTTGCTCCTCATCCTTCCTGCTCTGCTAAATAAACCTTGACCGTAACAGCCAGATGGAAGTACTCACCTTAAATTGACACATCGGCCCTTTTCAAGACTACATATAGCAAAAGGAGATACAAATAAGACCAATATTAATCTGCTCTTCAATTGTCAATATTTGAATGGTGTTGGCTCTCATTCTGGACAGTAATAAAAGAAACCGGCTAATCATATATAATTGTTGGGAGCTGTGTGCCATTAATTAACAGGAAGTTTTATGCAGCTGTCAGATGCACAAGCTGAGTATTTCCTGCAGGGGAGAAAGATTTATTTGGTGACAGTTTCATTATAGATTTTAGATAGAAAAAATAGCATTTTGTTCACTGGAAAATTATGAAAGAAGCACACAATTTCCTCTGCTTTGGAGAGGAGTCTCCTCTGTGCCCATCATGCTCTCTCCACTGCCACCCAGCTAAATAACTCCCAAGCACGAGGCAAACAAAACTCCCTGTGTGCACCTCTGGTCTGTCCTTGATGAAACCGTGGGATGTCAAAGAACAATAAAACCAGAGCTGAAATATGCCTCAAAGAATGGATGGATAATTGTCCATTAGGATCACATAACTGGGAAAAATTAAATCGGTATAAACCTCGCTCTGATCTCTCTAATTTAATAAGGTTAAACCAGTGTAATCAAAAGAGCATCTCAGTGACTGCACATCGAATTAGCTCTCAGTATAATTGCACTGATGTTGGAGGAGGCACAGCAGAAAGATATTTCCTCTGATATTTGCTGCAGTTACTTCTGTTGTTGTAAGTGCTGCCAAACCAGGTCAGAGAAGGATGAGCTACGAGGAGGAGGGGAAGGAGAAATGGCTTTGATCTCACCGCGAATAGCCTTGATCCTTTGGAAAGACACTGAGAGTATTAACATTACTTGCGTACAGGTATCCAACTGTTGCCAGAACTCAGGGATTGGACTTGAGAGAGAAAAGCATTTCAGATGGGGGTCACAACAACCTCCTAGTTTGTCCCGGTTAAGGCAGATTCACAGCACAGCCCATGTAGGATCCGAAGGAGATTTGTCCCCTCACTTAAGCACTTAGGTTAAATGCCCAAAACTAGGCAGTAACCTTTTCTTTTAAAAGTATCTAAATTATTCCTGCCCAATTCAAGTCATGAAGGGGAAAAATGCCTGAGTGAATTATGGCAAACACAATTCTGTGGAAAATAAAGGAAAGCATACAAATATCCTTCAGCAATACTACCATCTGTTTGGGCTCAATTCTAACAGCCTTTTTTGAGGAAAAAGAGTATTTTATTCTTCCACTCACAGCACATGCCATAAGGTGAAGTATATGATAATCTGAATTATTTTTTTTGTGATACACATTAGGCTTGTAAGGCTGAATTTGGTTACTTTTTAGGAGCAAATAGATCCATGGAAAGCAAAAAAATAGTGCATATACTGAATCTTAATGACATTTTCTTAAAGAATTGAAGTGCTTCTGGAATTAAATATTTGCATCTTCCTTTTCAAAATTACTTCATGATAATAATTAAACCCAAGGAGAAAGACCAAAAAAAAAAAAAAGAAGTGAATGAAAGCTAGTCCAGAGTCACTGAGTGGGTGACTGGTTTCACAGCCAGGTCGGTATTTTGTGCCTTAGCCCGCAGATAAGTTTTGTTGCCACCACCACGTGTGCCATCCAGAGACCATTCCCAAAATCACATTCTTTCTCTGGATAGGATTATGAGACTGGACTTCTTGGGTATCAACATTGCAAGGATTTGCAATATCTAAGATGACAAATTAAAGGAAAAATTATAAAGATGCTTGTCCCAATGCTTGAAGAGCTGAGGGAATCAGAATGTCCACTCATCCCCCCATGCACTGCTGAGCTGGTGGACATGGTTAGAAGCTCTGTTTTCATGCTGATAGCTTCTTCATCTTCCTCTGAAACATCTGTGTGTGTCAGATGGTGGTTTCACCACCAGCACACCGCTCCTGTTACAAATCTGTTTCTTTTCATGGCTAATAACAGAACTATATTCAAAACCATAAAGCAACATAGAAATAAAAGTGCCATCCAGACGATGTAAGCAAGCCAATAGGGAAAAAGATCGCAGAGATTGCAACGGTATTCCAGTTTATTTGAATCTTGAGACACACACTGTGCAGCCAAAGCACGACTTGAAACAAGCTGATTAATATACTTGAACACCTGAAGCTGACAGTCAAGTGATATATGTACACCAGGCTTGGATGAAAGGAAGCCTAAAGAGAATTTCATGGAACCCCTGGCCTTGGGATATTGCGTTAATAATTAAGGAGAAGTTGACAATGTGCTTTTAGTATCTTCACACGATGACAGTGTTAACAGCGCTCCTGCTGTCACCTCCCCGCTGTGCTGGGAAGGAGTGTGGTCTCTCTCGGAGCCTTGCAGCAGCATCCAGCCAGTCCCCAAACTGGTTGGTGGTATCACCCTGTGTGAGCCTTTCACAACCCTTTGCTATCGCTTTCTTCAAATATAAAATAAGGAAATTTTTTTTTTTTTGGTATTACAACAGCCTGTGGGAACCCCAGTTGCTGAAACCAAGTTTTATTGGCCGAGGTGGTGTGAAAACTCAGAACAAAAAGCCTTTCCCTGCTCCAGACACCCCCAGTCTGAGCGTGGGCTTAGTGACTCACGCCAGGGAGCAGTAAATTGTGACAATAGATTTAAAATATAAACAGTCAGTTAGCACATTACAGAAGGATATTAAGTTCCACTTTGACTCAGGCAAAGAGTTATGCTATTAAATGTACTTTGCTTTTTTCTGCCATTCTGGTAAAAATCCGTATTTGGAAGGGGATTTTAGGTGTTCAGTACAATGCCACGATTTCCAACATCAGAACGTTCGTGTTGGACTGCCCCAAAGCCATAAAGTCGAGCATGCATCTGAACAGGTTTGGGTGGCCAGGACGCTGAGGAGCAGAAAATATGTCGAGAAGGGCTGGGAAGGTGGACTACCCCACCCCTCCGCGTGTTTGCGCCCAGTGTTTGTGAGCACTCCCTGGGCCGATTACGGGAGGCAGGGAGAGGGGCAGGGACCGGGACAGAGCCACCGGGGCTGGGCGAGCAGCACCTCACCCCCACCAGCTCCGGCTCCCAGGGCGCTGGGTGCCACGGCCGCCCTCCCCCAGGTAACTCCTGCTGCTGGTTTGGCTTTTCTTGGATGGTGCTTTTGCTTTTCCTCTGCTGCCACTCCTGTCCCACGCTTGAGCTTAGTCTTGCGTGTGCGCTCGTGCCAACTGATCTTGGGAGCTCCTACAAGTGCTTGGCTTATTTTGTTTGGGTTTTAAAGTACCTAATGTAAATTTTCCCTTTGGGTGCACTGTTTTTTTCTGCAAAAGGGCAGAAAAATAAAAAGGTCAGTTTCTACCGGTCAGGTTGGGATTGTTCACCTTCATGGCATTGTTGAACTGTTCCCTCTCTGAAAGCCCAGGGTGTGAATGTTTGAATTATTTTGCTTTTCCCATTTGACTACAATGCCGAGTGGCTGAAAGAATTGTATTAAAAACTGCCCCTAGAGCCTTAAGGACTGTAGTTGCGCCTGTCCTGGATGCACGGCCAGCTGCCAGGCTGCTATTCAAATTGTTCTTGGGTGTTTCTTGTTTGCCCTGGGTGAGTCAACTCAATCCTTCCTTCTCCTGTCCCTTCACTACTGTCTATTGTGTGTCCATTTCTCCTCCTGAGCCACTGACAATGATCAGATGCGTTTGCCCCCTGGTTTCATCATACCCAACACGTGTCTGAGTTACCTTTTTCGGCAGGAGAGCAATTGAGAGCTGCACTGCAGGAAGGTAAGGAGACTTTCTAAAACCTTATGCTGTTATGAGTCCTTCCTTGGCTCCACCTGAATCAGAGCAGGAGCTCTGCCCTTCTGGCTGGACACCGACATGTCCTCACGTTCACCTGTTTTCCAAGAGGCAGGATAAGGGCAGGGATGTATTAAAGGGCTTAGGATCCAGTCCTTGCTCTGCAGCCACAATGCAGGATGGTTTTTGCATGAATTAATGCATGCTAGGTCCTTCCTCTGCATCTGGAATACACACGAGTTTATTTAAGTCTTCCCACAACACCTGCAGAGTGGACATATCTATAATGAAATGAGATGCAGAGAGAACTAAGTAAAGTTGATTATTTTTTCTGACATTTAAGTACAACATATGGCAAGTTTTAGTGAGGAATTAATTGTGTACTTTTTTTATTACTAGACGTGCAATGCAGGCAATTGTAATATTCTAGGTTGGTCAATACATTAGAAAGGTTGGGCTTATCTGGTGTTAGCCAGAGTACACAGTAGATCACAGATTTTGTTGTAATTTTCTCTCATACTGTTCAAAGCTTTTACCACCCTGCCAGGACCAAAACAATGATATTTGAGAGTGAGAAAAAAAGGAGAATTTAATGAATTTTACCAGAATTTCACTCCTGAGCTCATGCTCGGGGCACACTACAATTCATATAAAGTTTAAAAAAATTCTGAAAAATACAAATTTTTTTTAGTTATTCTCTACATTACAATAGAAGCAGTGAAGCATAATTTGGGAAAGGAGCTGATTGAGAGCTGTGTCTGCTGGAGGCTGGTAGTTCATGTTCCTTTTTAAACCAGTCGGGCTGCATTCCAGCTGGTCTGAATGAGCCCCCCTCGAGGATAATATCCTTGAAACTTAATCAAAAAATCTGTATTTAGAAAGGTAGCCTAAGGATGAGAATGAGCTTGCTCCAGTTCCTCTCGACTTCTAAGGGCTTTCTTCCCATTTTGAAAAATATCTTGCATAAGGGTCATTCTTTTCCATTCCCAATCCCCCAAAATTGGCTTGTCTCTGTAAACGTTGTCAAATCTCCTCTCATAAAACAGACATTTTGCCAACAGCACTTCCCAGGTCTAGTGGAAGTTTGCTCCATACTCACAGCTTACGACAGAGACCAGCTTCGTGCTTTTTCAGAGGCAGAACAAATGGCACAAATAGGTCCTGCCTGGTGATTGTACCACTAATGAAAAACCAGGATTAATAGCTAAAGCAGAGCAAAACCACCCAACGGAGAGACGAAGCCAGCATCCCGAGAGGTAGTGTAGGGTTCACAGCTGGGTGGAGATCCTCAGTTGTTGACAAGTTCTGATTCTGCCCACCAGGAACAAGCGCGTGGCCAGACCCTGAGAGCTCCCCAACACTCGCCGGTCTCAGGCAAATCACTACTCCCTGGGAGTCCTCAGCACCTTTGGAAAACCCTTTTGCTCGTGTGAGGATGTTAGCTGGGTGCCAAAATGGGGCTTGGTTCTTAGCTTTTGGCAGCCCACGTTGAAAATGCTGGTCTTCATAAACGGATTGGTGAAAAAAATCACCAAGCAAGACCCTATTGGGAGCCCCTTATTTTTCCTAAAACTTTCTTTGCTCTACATTTAATAACTTTAGCTTCAAGAGAAATTTTTTCTAATAAGAGAAAAATGGATTTGTTAGTATAGTGTCCTGAGCACTTTGTGGAAGACGTAACCGCTTAATGTTAATGACAGAGGTGGAGCAGAGCTCGTTTATGTGAATCTAGAGCCACAGATGGGTGCGATAACATGCAATAGTCTCTGCAGCAGCAATTCCTAGATACGATGGCAGAAGCGAATAGAATCATAGAATCATAGAATCATAGGGTTGGAAGGGACCTCGAAAGATCATCTAGTCCAACCCCCCATAGCTGTGACATTACTTGCTTGGAAACTTGAAACTCTGCAATTTCGATGCCATTGTGTATGTGTATATATTATAACTTCTGCTGATACTCAGTTTTGTCTATAGATGGCAGTGACCTTTCATTTTTTTTTCCGTAAAATAGGATAGCAGCTTACATACATCTGTATCTTCCTGATTTTACTTAAGGGTCTGGGCCAGGGCTGTGAGGCTGCACCGTTGACTGAGCTCTGCACCCAGAGGAATGGCCACAGACTTGTCACCTTTCCTCAGTAGCCACTTTGGCCCCAGAGCATGCCAAATGTGTGGTTGTCATTCTGCGCACACCATGCAAAACTCAGTGTAATGCAATAATCCATTACTGTTGCAGGGAGGGAAAAGGCCTGAAGACACATTACGCATGTGCACAGTGGAGAACTGCATGTGGTGTTTTGGGATCCTATTCCCAAAAGTGTTATGTAGCAGGTTTGTCCCATTTTTAGCAAAAATAGCCTCCGAGTCTTGTCCAGCTTTCTATGAGAGAGAGGGTGAAATGAGTGAAAATCTTTAAAAATTCCATATGACCACTATGTGTGTTTTATTTCAGTGAGAATTATAAACTTGATTGTAGAGACTCCTAGAGCAAAATACGCCAGAGATCAGAGCCTGCGATCTCTGCTGTGTACCAGTTAAAGATAACTTACCTGATGGGAGTAGAGCTGCACCAACAGTAAACTGGAGTGACTGAGAATCAAGCTACAAATCATTGTCAAAATAAAATAAAATAAATAAAAAGGAATTTGCTTCTCTCGCTCACCACAAATATGTAAAGATTTTACAGGACATGTGAAAAAGGAAGCGCGTAACCTGCAGATATTCCATCCACTGCTTAAGTTGTCTCCTGGCATAAACCAGGCGGCCTTGTGAATGGAAAACAAAAGTAAATCCTCCAGATCGACCAGATACTAAATTTACCATCGAGTCTAAGCAGCAGGATTTGAATCTTGTTTTCTTCTCTTCTGATAGGATAATGCTTAAAGTTGCTAGGAAACAGAATTACATTGCAAGGACAAGAGGCCATTGTACATCCATGGGGGAACGCTGGCTGTTTTCCACCATCAATCAGAAGTTCTGATTTATAGTGGAAATATCAGCTGAGAAGATAAAATCCCTGTAAAATAACTCCGCACTCTGAAATCAAGGCTCAGTCCTGCAGCCACGATTTATGCAGCGATTCTCGGCAGTGCAGGACTGCAGTTCATGTTTCAGCATCAGTGGGGGCCCTTCAGTGTCCGGAGCAGCGCTAGGCACTTAGCAGAGAACAATAACCATCTCTGGAGAGGGGCCCAGCTTGGATTTCACGTCAGCTAGCATGCAGCATAAAATAGAAGCCAGGCCTGGACCATCCCTGTAAAGCAAAGGTTTGTAGATTGGGGTTAGGACACAACCGGCTTGAGCTCTGTACAGAGTAACTGGAAGCAGACACTGGGGGCTGGGGGTGGATGGAGAGCTGCCCCCAGTTTTTCCAATCAAATTCTAGTGAACGTGATTTAGCAAAACTACTATTTTCCTTCTTTTCTCCAGCAGCAAAGGCTTGTTTAATTAAAACACAAAAGAAGTTGCTCTCATCCATACCTCTGCAGCTCCCCTGATTCATACAGGCATAAACCAGAGCAATAATAAACCTGCATCGCTCTTGGTACCCATGGTGGCTGGGCAGGACCTCCAACAGGATGAGCACTGAGGCTGGTGCCAGCTCCAGCCCTCTGCCTTCCTCTCTTTGGAGACCTTCCTCTTTCAAGGTGTGGCTCAGAATAGTTTCTCTTTATTGTTTATTTGCGTAGCTTTAACAGTATGTATACATCTATATCCTGAGCCAAAGTCAATAGGAACCTTCCTCTTGACTCCAGTCTGCTTTGCCCTTCAGCTACGTTGCAGGGAATGCGTTTGGTCCCAAAGAATTTACAGTCCTCAAGCACAGCAAGCTGAGAAGGGACATGAATGTGTTTTAAATTTAGGGGAAAAGAAAAAAACAAAACAAAACAAGAAAACCTACCAAGTTTATGTGTAGTTCTACATAGGAAAGAGACTAAAATTGAATCACAGAATCACAGAATGGTTCAGGTTGGAAGGAACTTTAAAGATCATCCAGTTCCAACCCCCCTGCCATGGGCAGAGACATCTCCCACTAGATCAGGTTGCTCAAAGCCCCATCCAGCCCGGCCTTGAATCAAACACATTTCTCCTGAAACAAAGTTTAAAGAAATCAGAACAGTTCCACTAAGTGTTGAATTCTCTAATGGCCTAAGAGTAATTAAATAGCGAAGATTATGCATGGGTTGTAGTCAGAGCTGTGACTCCAGTAGGTATGAACATAAGAAAAGCATTTCAAACTGACTGGCTTCGGTCTCAGTAACACTGCACTTAACGGCAACACAAGAGGCTCGAAAAACCACCCCCAGGACCACAGAGGGATGCTGCGCTGGCTGCTTCACCGCGCATCGCACTTGCCGCAGCCTTGGCAGTGCTGGGACTGGCCAAGGAAACGCAGCTCAGTCACTGCTGAGAGCTGCAGTCAACTGGCAAAGCTGCCTAGAGCAGGGCAAGTATGTCCACAGCCACAGGCGAGAGTTTTTCCCAGAGGATTTGTTATACAGAACTGCGGACACACAGGGCCTAATTTTCAGAATTTACATGCACGATGTCTTTACGTGCTGCCTCTTTTCTCTCTTCTTTTCTTTTTTTTAATGAAAACCAAACAAAAATGTAAAACTCCACCACGCTGCTGTAATTTATTCATATATTTTGGTCTTTTTTCACTTTATTCTGCTGCTAACTCTGTGGTTTTACCTTCTGAGTCCTAATGAATGATGCAGGTGTGATTGCTTCCAGTTTTCCTCAACAGACAAGAAAAGTTTGTTAGTTTACAGCATTTTTAGGGAGCAGCTGTGAGCCCCTGTGCATAGTTGGGCTTGAGTAAGACTGGTTGGTGCAGACTGATGAGTAGGGCAGGTGCCCTTGGGAAAGCAGGTGGGGCTTATTACAAATTTAAACATCCTGTTAAAGTCTGTCACCATTGGCTGTCTCGAGTTTGAATTAGGCAGTAAAGTCATATAAATGAGAAAGAAAGAGTTGTTTGGGTTTGTTTTTTTTCCTCCCTTGCAGGAACTATGGGGAATACGATGAGCATCCCAGAGGAAGCTGAAGATGATAATGCCTGCACAGTAAAGAGTTATCAGGTAAGAAAGAGCTGCCCACTCTCATCTTCCCTTGTTCTTGTATGTTGCACTTCTCAAATCCTGTGATGTGCCCAGTCTGAAGAACTGTATTTTTTGCTATTTCAGGCTCTGTCTGAATCTCCTGACAATATTAAAAATGGTTCTGTTGCATTTGTTGAGACTCATTCTCCTGTAATGAATGGTGAAGGTAAGTATTGGGGAAGGGGGGCATATTTGCACTTCTTTCTCCACCTGAGAGGCAGGGAGAGGTTTATGCTGGAGCAACAATAAATATTGGTGTATGGTTTCAAAGTAAAAAGATGACCCCATATTTCAGATCTTAGTTCTGGATCAATAAGGGTGTTTTTTCAGAAGCTTCAAAGTTTTATGATGACAAAGGCTAAAATAGGAAAATATTTGTTCTGGAAGTTTGTTCTAAGAATTTGGTTCTGTATCTGGGCTACAAAAAGATGTTTCATAGACTGAAGATTTTGGTTAGTGTGAAGCATTATAGGGCAGGAGAGGTTTGGTGTTGGTCCCATCCAGGTTATTCCACAACCCTTCGGGTGTCTGGTGATAAACCACCTCTGCTTGGGCTCTGGTGGAGGTATTGCCTCGAACAAGCCCTGGAGGAGTCACTGCTGTGAGGAGCACAGACTGGGGCTCTTGAAAGGGGCGTAATGCAGCAATGGAACCAAGGCAAAGATCAGTGGCCTGTCGGTGAGGGTTTGTGTTTGAAGGGGATCCGGTGAAATGGTGTTTGGCAGAGTGGAACAAGAGAGCAGTTCATGCAGTGGAAGGGAGAGCGAGTTGTCTTTAAATAATGTCATGGCATCCCTGCTGCCAGCAGGGAGTTACCAGGTGATGTGGAAACTGATAGTCTGGAGGGGGTGGAGGAGACTATTTTTTGCAAGAAAAAGGGAGGCTGAATTCATTGAGAAAAGTAAACTTACGCAGGCTAGAAACTATTGTAGAAGAGAGTGACAGAATCATGCAAGCCCAAAAGAAATGTATTAGTGTAAATTATTTAAAGCCCCAACTAATACTGCATTAAGGTGAAAAAAAGAAGGGAGTAGAAACTTTTTGGGGAGAGACTTTTTTTAGAGATGGTAATAAAATACATTCATTTGAAACATTCTGCACGCACTCAGTCTTCTGAGGGTGTTTTGAGCAGTTTAACATAAAAGAAAATTTTGCAAAATTCTTTGCAAACTGGTTACAAAAAATGAAATAAAATAAAATCCAGGATCTAGCTACAGGTTCTCATCTAAAAGACTGTGAAGTATTAGAAACCACCTCTGCATTTCTTTGAAACCACATTTCTGACCCTTTCAGTAGCAATTTCAACAATTGATATGACAGAAATGCGAGCGCCTTTTTGTTCATCTGAACATTTCCGTCTTGTTCTCTGATTCCTGGTCCTGTGTTCTCGAGTAGATGTGTTGCTTTGCCTTCAAAGATGACCAGCAAAGATGACCATTGTTATTTGTTAACAATTAAATATGTGTAGGGATATTTTTTCTGTCCTATTTGTCACTTAGAAAAAGTGATTGCCTGGGAAAAGTACCATGAGGTGGTGGGCATTATATCTGCTGTGGTGGTGTTACAGCATAATTGCCTCTGGACCTGAGGTTTTGCAGTGAAATGCAACTTCTGATCCTGAGCTGGGCCTTAGTGGTACCTTTCATATATCTAGAAACCTACCTTGCTCTCCTTTTAGAGGTGGTAGACCTTCTTGAAGAGAGCAGAGTATATCTAATCTGCAGTGAGATCTTTGTAAACAAAATTTAACTGCGTCATCTGCCTGTGTTTGAATTCTAGAGAATTTAGGGTACAGCACAGTAATTTATAGAGGCTGATAAATGACAGCTGGGAATGCAGCATTGCTGACAACTTTATTACCAAGAGGTCGGTCGTATTTACCAGAATTATTCAAACTGTATCACAAGGTTGATGTTGTAACCCTGACCATTTCTCTCCTGTTTACTGTTATAGGATGCATTAGATTTTACTCAACGACTGCCAGGGCAACAAGAGTGTGTTGGGGAGGGACCACAACTTGTTTCTCTGCACACCAATGAAATAAAATCGGTATGCCCCTGTAATGTATAAACTGTGGGCATTAGTGTAGAAGTTGAATAGTTGGTGGGGCTATGGGTAAATCACTACTCATAAGTGCATCCCATTTCAGACCTATTTGGGTGGTGTCCATAGCAGGACAGCAACTGGGTTTTCAAATGATCACACTTGTGGCAGGCTGGACCCTGGGCTCCCCATGCAAAAGTGCCTGTCAGCAGCCGAGCCCCACTTCCAGTGTTGACATCTTGAAAATCTGGTGTGAACTACATGGCCGGCGCAGTAAAAATTTGTCTCCACATAGTTTTGAAAAGTTATCTCCACATATTCATGGGCAGTTGCTCTCATCCACAGGCATGTGTCTCCTTCCTCACCTTTCAGCACCTCATTAATTTCTCCTTCCACCTCTTGTTGGCTTTGGAGCCTTCTTGAGCTGCGTTCAGGCAGCGCTCACTTGGAGCAGCCTTGCTTCAGTTCACTGATTCAGACATGTCAATTTTACCAGTACTTTCCTTGCATTGGGTTTCTTTCTGTTCCCAGAATACAATAAAGAACAACAGTTCTCTCCAACCTCTGTAAGGAAAGAAAATATTATATTATCATTTGTTGTTAAGAGAACCCTCTCAGCCTGTGACATCCAGTGGAAAAAATCTAAGCTTAGACAAAAATAATCGAAGACTGGTATGGCAATATGCAGATGGTACTGATTACAGCTCAGAATCTCTGTTCCACGGCTAATTTCCTAATGCCATCTTGCTGTAATAAGTCAGTTTAAACAATTGCCTACTAGAAAATAAAAGCCTGTAGCTGTGTGTTTCTGCTGGTGTAAAGCAGCAGAGTTCTTGGAAGTAAATAAAACCCAGATGATTTACACTGTCTGAAGACCTGAAAAATAAGCGTACATTTTACTCTTAATATATAAAATGAAGCATATGGCATTGTGTTACTTAAATGGATTACCTAATTAATGTAATTACTAAATCAGTTTAAGTAGCAAGCTGAAAAATTGGACTGTCCTGTGTTGATATTACGTGTATTTTAACTTTATTCATGTCAAAAAAACAGTTAAAATCATTACCTGTTTAGATGCTTAGATACCACTGAAACCTCACTGGCTTGTGTAATGTAAACAAAGTCTTGGTGAAATAAAAGTGCAAGTGCTGTTTGGAGATAGAAGTTATTCCTACAGAAAATGTAGTTGTAAGTATTTCTAAAATGAAATAATGCAAGAAATAGTACTGTAATCGTATTTTATGGTCATAAAATGAACACTTCTGGAGAAGACAAATGAACTGCAAAAGAGGCAAGTGAAGCCAGAGGATTTTATTAATAGTGTTAGATGTACGTTTGTGGTCTTTGTCTTGTTAGTTTGTATTTCTGTGATTGCTGGTGATCTGACCATGTGCTGTGCATTAAATGGTACGGTTGATAAACGAGTCTATGAAATCTATATCTGCTAATATAATGAAAAAAAGAATCCAGAGAGTTAACTTAATATGACCAGAGGAAGTAATGTGATTTGGAAGAGCCCTGTCACCATCTGCTTCACATCTGGGTGAGCAGATTGGGGACTGGTTCCCTACAATTGCTGCTTCTGCTCAAGCAGGCTGACAGATGTGTGGACTTAGGGATTCTTTCCATGACTTGTTTTTCCTGCTCCTATTGATTATCAGGACTGCAGACACTGCACGGGGTGCTACCATCCACCTTCTTCTCCTCTAATGCCATTTAAATAATAGTGGGGCCCTTACTGCCACTTCATGACATGTCGCTTTGCAAGCAAAAGGTTAGCAAATTTGATTCTGACTTCATGTTTTGTGTTGGCATTTTTGAACTTTAAGTAATACAGGTACTAGGTGGACAATGGTAATGGGAAGAAGGCTGGAACTAAAAGCCATATATCTGAGATTTGCCCTACATAGAGCAGAAATGGGGAAAATTTTGTTTGCATTTGGATGGCAATTACATGCAGATCAAAACAATGACCTGCTCATAAAAAGAAAGATTACATGAGGAAGAAATGTTCAGTTAAGATGCAACTCCTTTGCTCCAGAAGATAAATCTGATTCATCAAATTCTGCTTCTAGCTAGTATCTAACAGAAATGGGTGTATTGCGATAACTCTGTGTGCCTGTAAGGTGTGAAACACAGTGCATTTTAGTTATTTTTTTTTTAAAGAATTATCATTACTATTCTTTCTGCTAGCTTCTTTTCCCCTGTTTCCCTTAACTTCAGTAAATCTGGTAGGTAAATAACAATGCCAGTTAACTTAATGAAACAAAATTATTCTTCGAGCATAAATGTAGTGTCAACTTCATTTGCATGGAATAGTCAAGCACGAATGCAAAACAATATTAGTATGTTTTTTCTTTTTTAAGAAAGGGTGAAAATGTCTCACTTTGGAATTCTCTAATGCTTCTGAGAACTCAGTCATTTAGTCTTGCCGCAACAGTTTTTGGGAGTCTCCCACGAAAACACACGGTATGCTTGAAGATCTGTAAATTCTACATCTACTGCAGCATGATGATACCAACCCAGTTCTAAATAATGGAAGGAAAAAATTAACTTACACAATATCTATAAAAATACATCAGAAGTGCCAATTAGAAAAGTCACTCTTTGTTTCTAGGTATTTAGATTTTTTAAGCCTAGTATTCACTGCAGTAATTCATTCAGGGCTATTACAAACCTCTGTACTGGTGTATGCTGAGGGACTTCTGAGTGCCAACTGTTGCCTTGTAGCCCTTAATGGTTCCTTCATGGCCATTAAAATCTATTGTCCTCATGATTATCTGAACTCCAGGGAACCAGATAATGCTGTAGTACTATAATTGCATTGCTAAGCAAAATATGTTTGTAACAGGCTTGTATTCCAAATAGTCAAAGATACTAAAACCATATTTGTAGCTAATGGCTTGCTCAGTTCAGTTTAAAAAAAAAAAACATTATTTTTTTCTATTGTCAAAAGCAATGACATCAGAAAACATTTTCTCCTACCATTTATTTTATGGTGTGTTCACACATTGGTGGCCTACAGGAGGAGATGTCTAGGCTGAAGACCTTGCCAATTCAAGTTGTTCCTCATTCAACAGCAAAAAATTACTGGCACTATGGAAGAGTCAGTAGGATAAATGGCGGGAGGTGGAAAGTTGCCAATGTAAGACATCGCAGGACCTTATTTTGTATGTTCCCTACTTGTAAGTATTAGCCAGGAGGGCGCATATAACTGCTGAAATCAGACTAGCAATCAAAGGCTAAGGAAAAGGAGCACATCTTAAGAAAGCATCTGGGCAAATTGAGCATCAGAAATAGATGCCTGCCTAGTGTGTGGCTTAGGCTGCTGCCAGGAATAAAAAGAGCAAACTAAGCTTCAGAGACAATCAGGTTATGGTGGTGGAGGGGGGAAGGTAAACTGGAAGTGCTGGATGGAATTGCTTTTGGTCCCACTTGAGGGAGTTTGGCTGCCATCTGTTACGTGCACCAGGCTGAGGTCTGGTTATATTCCCACTGATTAGCAAAGGCAAATCAGCTGACAAAAGCTTGGGCAGCCTTTTTGTTTGTTGGCTGGCAGCTCTGAACTTCCTTTCATGTCAGTCGCATCCTCAGGATTCCTGCCCACATCTGCCGTTCCCTCTGGTCGAGTGCTGGGTCTTGGTCCCAAACACCCATGAAATAGGTGCTTTGCTGCAGGCACTCCACACCGATGCTTTCTGAGCTCTGCTGCCTGCCCGTGGGGTTCTGGGCGCATTTGGTCACATAATGAACAGGAATAATTCCATTCCTGTACGGCCGGCTTTGCAGCTTGCATGGTCAACGTAAATCCTGTGCTCATCTTAAGGCTTTGTCCATTATAATATTTTACTTGCTGGCTCTGTCTATTGAAATTATAGCATTTGCTTTTCAAAATTCAGTGCTAATTCTGCAGAATTGGTCCCATTCTGTGTTGGCAGTCTTCAGTCTATAAAAGTGCTTGAAATGCTGAAGTCAAGGATGTGAAAGAAAGGGGGAGAAAGTCTGTCAGCAATTCTGAGCAGGGAAATGGTATTGACGTAACATTGCACTATCCATTACTCTGTACAGTTTTTATAAATCAAGGAAAAGATATCAGTCTCACTTAGCAAATTTGAGAAAAAATGTCCTTATTTTGAGTGTGTTCTTGTGGAAGAGGGACTTTGTGTAGCTACAGTATCACCTCTTTAACATATCCCGATTGAAGTGAAGGAAAAGGAAGGACAATTCATCTGTAGTGTGACTGTCTTTTGTTAAATACTTGAAAGGGCAAAGGCTATGTAGTAGTAGTATGAAATGCAATCTCACAGCAGTGCTGTAAATTCTATATTGATCTTAGTTTCAGAGCAGTTATTAATCTCATTCAGAGCAAGCAGCTTTGATCTACTTGCAGGCCTGGCCTAGAATTTGGGAGATTTTGCTTCTGTTCCTAATTCTGCCTCTGGATTGTGGAATAATCTTGGAAAGAAGGGCACTTCCGTATCTCTCTTTAAAAACAAAACCACTGTGCACTTTTCATGCAAATACTGCAATTTCAAAGCCTTTCTCTTCCAGTTTGCTGTGAATATGGCATGAGTCAAACTCTTCTGTTCAGCTCACCATGGCAGTGTCTCCTCTCTGGTGGTGGGACCTGCTGTGCCTGCTGTCTGAGCAGACCTTCCTCGAAACAGTTTGAACTGTTTTGACATGAGAGACAGGCTGCAGAGCTCATGCCGGTGATATTTTCCAGGTCTTTCATTCCTTCCATGATAATTAGAGATAAAAGGAGCTTGATAGGTTCATGAGCTACTTTTGGTTTGGTTGGTTTTCTTAATGATGAGCTTCTATTCCTATTTTTATACTAAAGACAATTTTCTTGTGTTTGGTTTTTTTTATCTGTTATATAAAGCAGAAGTTCAGCATCTATTACAATTATTTTCCAATGGATATTGTTTCTGCTTTCTTTAGCGGAGGAAGCATTTGCTTTTTGCTTCCTTCCCAAGTTTCCAACTATAATTAGAAGTAAGTGTTTCAGTTCTTTTTCATGTAGTACTACAGGAGGTTTAGGAAACTGTCACTGATACTTAGTGGCCCTGACTGAATGGCTGAATTAGGTGGCTGAGTAGTTAGTTATTTGTGCCTTTTCTTCACATGTTGGTATATAGAAATAGGTGCTCATGAAATATTGCAGAATATTACTGGCAAAGGATTCTTGCCAGCGTGAGTTATTTTCTTAAATGAAAAGTGACAGGGGATGCAGGGAAAGAAATTTTCTCTGTTAGGGTGTGCACACAAAAGTGAAAAATCTCTTTTCCTGGACAGAACTGAGGCACTCTGGCCTCTGCATGCTTATATATGCCCACAATGCAATAAGAAAGCAAATGTCAGATTAAAAATGTTAGAAGCAGAGGTGTTAGGAGCCAGCTCCCCAGCAGCTGGTGAAACGCTGGCTGCAGTTGTGAATCTGCCACCACAGCCCTTTGCTTTGCCAGCTGTTGCCTCCACTGCTGGCAAATAACTAAAATCACTTGATATTCATGCCGGCACACTCCGGCACTTCTCGTCTCTCGGGTTTATGGAAGCTCCCACCTCCTGCTAGTAAGGACCTACCCTGAACTGTGAAATAAGAGCCCAGCAGGGACTCTTGGTCCCTGAGCTAAGGCTGTGGGGAAGGGGGTGTCAGGGCTGGATGTGACCAGAGTCCCTGGGCACTGCCGCGGGAAGACAGTATCAAACGGATACGGCCCCATGTTGCACAGCGCCTGCTGAGGCTTGTGTGGTGTTATGTACAATCCTTGTGGAAGTGGAAAAGATTGGGGTAAATAGTGGAAAGTTGGGCTGCACGGTGGCCAGCAGGTTGAGGGAGGGGGTTCTGCCCCTCTGCTCTGATGGGACCCCACCTGGAGCACTGCCTCCAGCTCTGGAGTCCTCAGCACAAGAAGGGCATGGACCTGTTGGAGCGGGGCCAGAGGAGGCCATGGAGATGATCCGAGGGATGGAGCCCCTCTGCTGTGAGGACAGGCTGAGAGAGCTGGGGGGGTTCAGCCTGGAGAAGAGAAGGCTCCAAGGAGACCCTATAGCAGCCTTCTAGTGCCTGAAAGGGGCCCACAGGAAGGATGGGGAGTCTCTGGATCAGGGAGTGTAATGACAGGACATGGGGTAACAGTTTCAAACTGAAGGAGGGTAGATTTATATTGGATATCATCTAGAAATTCTTTCCTGTGAGGGTGGTGAGGCACTGGAAGAACTTGCCCAGAGAAGCCGTGGCTGCCCCATCCCTGGAGGGGTTCAAGGCCAGGTTGGATGGGGCTTGGAGCAACCTGGTCTGGTGGGAGGTGCCCCTGCCCAGGGCAGGGGGTGGCACTGGATGATCTTTAAGGTCCCTTCCTACCCAAACCATTCTGTGATAATTTTGCTGTGCAAAGCTAAGGGTGAATTTTGAAAGCTGTGCTCTAAAAATGTTCTGCATTCCTTATCTTAAAAAGGAATTTAAAAGATGAAACAGAAGACAGGAGATCTGTGCTGTGGAAGACAGGTGTTTTAGTCAGGTTGTGTTGGTATCTGGGGTTTTATCTCTGTTAAAGTAAAATGTGAAGGGCATAATATTGACTAGGCTATTACAATTATCATTTGAAATAATTTCATTTTTACACTGAAACTGACAATTTAAAAATTCTAATTTAGCAAGTCACTCTGAGACTGTCAGTTTTTCACAGTTATAATTAAGTAGATCTGAATTCATCCTTGAAATCTGTGGTGGTGATTGACAGGGAAATCGTATATATATTCCAGCCAAAGTGGGGAAGAGCAGCTCAAGCTGAGGGGGAGCTGTACGGTTTACCTCTTGACAAGCCTCCTCTTGTTTACTGAGGTTTCACACCACATAATCTGTGATTCAGTCTCTCATCCACAAAATACATACAAGATAGATTTTTTTTTCTTTTGTCTCTTGTTTCTTTTGTCTTCTGTAAAGCAGGAGCCTTCTCCTCCTGTCTGTGTATGCAGTATTAGGGATTTTCACCTCAGCTGTACTATCAAAGTGCCATCATAATATAAAATCATAAAATATACTTTTAAGAGGAAAGATTTTTTCACATCTGAAGTGTGATGGCCATGTGTGTACACAAGAGGGGATTATTTGCAAGAATTTTGAGGGGGGGAGGGGGAAATGTGATTAAAAGCCATATTGTTCCTGGGTAAAAAGAGTTGGAAATACAAGGAGAAGAAGCCTGGCTCAGATGTGATTTATAAATATTCAAACCAGGCTTAAAGTAACCTGCAGATGATAAAGGAGGAGTGCAAGCAGAAACTGTGCTGTGGAGAGTAGGCAGTAAGACAAGAAACAGCATTGGAAAAATGAATGAAGTTACAACTGCAAAGCCCCGTGGGGAGTTTGGCAAGTCAGGAAACTAAATCAGACCTTCCAGTTTCCATTCTCTTTCCCATGTAGCTCTGGGAGGAAAGCATAATATATATTAATATATAACTTTGTTTCAAGTTTTATTGATTCTTTTTTTTTTTGCATATCACTTCTTTACTTTTAATGGGAAGGTAAGATATCCTCAGCATGTCCGCTGGGCTAAGTAGTCAAAAACCTGGGCCGTTGCCTGACTTTGGCAGCTGAGAGGGGGCTGTGGAGAACATAAAATTTGCACATACTTCAATGAGGAACGACAGGAAAGAAAATCAGACTGGCAGGTCTGATGGGTGAGTGGCAGCTTGCATTTAGCACAGGAAGACAACAGGGTCTCTAAACAAGCTGCACTCTGTGTGGTCTTCCCCAAGGCTCCACGTTTCAGAATTAGTTTATTAAAGAGCGAGGTCGCCATGATTAATTGTACAACCAGTGTAACTTCTTTGCTGTGCTGGATAATCACTGTTTTATGCTTCTATTCGTAGTGGATGCAAAGGCAAGTGTTGCACGGGATAATGTGGCCGTTTCTTCCCCGAAGACAATGGAGCCGAGCCCCATTGCCGATGCGGGCGGGCAGAGCTTCGGGAGCGCTGCCAGGAGAGCACAGCCATCTGCTAAAGCCCGCTCTGTCTTCACATTCTCATGGTCTGTACCAGGGCGTACTGAAGATCCAGCTACAGATTCATCAGTTGGATCGGCAAAACTTGATGTCAGCTCGGAGGCACCCGGAGTGAACAAAGCAGCGAGTGAGAGCGCGGAGGTTCCCGCAGCAGCTGTGCGGGAGGAAGAAGCGCATAAAAACCTGACCCGGGCCCCGCCGGCAGCCTTGCTTCATGACATCGATCTCGCAGCATCGGTGACACCTGAGGGAGAGGATGCGGCCACCTCAAAGCCAAAACAAGTAACCTTCTTTGACAGGCTCTTCAAACTGGAGAAGGGGAAGGAAAGGAGTAAAACGCAAATTGATACCCAGGAGGAAAGGCAGACTTCAGACCTTCCCGACGGGCGCATCACGGCCAAGGAGGCGGCTGGATTACAGAGCACGTCAAACACTGTCCTGCAGAGGAAGGCAAGTGCTTGAGTAGGAATATCCATTTCACTCTTAATGAAAGCCCTTAGGAATATTAATAGCACAGGGCAACTTGATGTTGTGCTGGCTGTGTGAATGAACCTTAAGATGATTGCAGGTAACCCCTTGCAGGGGTGGCTGAACGGAGGTATGGGAGAAGGACCCGTGGCAGAGTGGTAACAGCTCTGATGGCTGCCTCTTGACTAAATGCTGGCATCTGCCCTCGAGACTAAATTCATTTGAAATCCTCTGAAAGACCTGGGCAAGATAGCTGTGTTCATGCTCCAAATGCCAGGGTGATAAACAGCAGCCAGCTACAAATGAAAGCAAAACCACCTGAAAGTAAAATCATATCTTATACTCTAGGAGCTTGGAGTTTGGGACTGGGTTGTTTTGAAGAAGTTCTTTGCATGTTTTGTGCCGTTCTTAAGATAGCAACTCTTCCTGAGCAATAGGTGCTTGTTGCATACACTGCATACCAGAATAAGGAATATTACGCAGTATCAATTTTTATGCTCCTAGCTACTGTGGGTTTTTTCGGTCAAGGAAAGGCTAGCCCCTTAGAATTGACTTTACAGGATGAGAATGTGATTAAAAAAATTAACTTGCCTGAGATAGCACACTAATCAAAGAAAGGAGATGAAAACAGATGTGAGTTTAGATTGTGCACTTCCTACAAAGTTTGATACCAACAAATACACTATAGGAATAATTTTCAGGTAATTAACTACTGAAAAAGTCCATCCCTCTCTCTGGGAATAAGTGGCATAACTCTCATTGGTTTCACCGGAGAGGTGCCAGTACGTCCTACCTGGTGATCTAGCTCAAATCCTGTCCAACGCTGGAATGGGAGGGACAAACTAGCTGCACGGCCCCCTCACCAGAGTCTATGTGTAAATACCATTTTAACAGCAACTGCTAGTTCAGGCTTACAAATTGGACTGTGTGATCCCATTCTTTGAGTAGTGTTGAACATGATTCACAAGATGCTCACTCATCGCACTGACAGCATTGCGGGTTGTCTCCAAAAAATCTCTTCAGTTTCTATTGTTCTACCTTGTCTTCTCTATCTTACGTCTCCTCACATCTGAAGATCATGTTTCTTGTATAAACTTACAATATTTTCCTGAGGATTCATGTGTTTAAGAGTAAACAGTTGCATTTCTGATCATTGCCCTTCAAAAGCAGCACCCATTGCTGGTATTTCAGACAGCTATATATGTGCATTTCAAGAATCTGTAATCTCAGCCTAGCAGAATAAACAGAACAAAATAACTCAGAGTGAATAATCTGTTCAATGCATACTGGCACTTCTGTTTGTAGCTTTTAAGACTGAAGCTTTTCAACACTTCAAATTCCCGCAGGTATTTTTGACTAATATACACAAAGTTTTTCCTGTGGCTCGGGAGAATTGTTACTTTTATAATCGAATCCAAAATTCATAATTTCCTATTTTGCTGTGGTTGTAAAGTTCAGAGGTCACAGTTTGTGCGGGTGTAGTACAGCGCGAAACTCTTTAATGAAATAACTCTCTGAAGTGGCTTTAACCAGAAGTCAGGATTAAACGTTTGCTGGTAGCAAATAGTCATATTGGGAAAGTCAAGTAAGAGTTTGTAACGAGCAACTACCAGTGGACAGGACAAAATAATCTAAATCTTATTCTGCCAGTTCAAACAGATACTAGAAACACTCTTCATTCGGATCAAGCTTTTTTCATACGAATAGTGATTACCTTTCTTATTAATTTTGAATTCTGTTCCAGTCTTCATCTTATACCTATCCACATCCTGAACCTCGCTAATGGGAATAACCTGGAAATCCCAGGCACTCCTCAGCTGCAGGTTATGTTTGGTATGTGTGTGAGTGTTTGCAGGACACCAGACAACACAACAGCTTTTTGGCGCCTGGGAACCTGCTTGAGGACAGGTCTCCTGTGTAACAGAAGTGCCTGAACATCTTACACGTGTTGTTAAAGCTGTACCACTGAGAATCTCGGAGGGCTCACAAAATTGAGGTTTGAGTTGCCCAGTGTAGGTGAGTGGCAGAGCTGTATCACAGGGGAGAGTGAAATTTTAACCTTAGCCTTGAATTTCTGGACTGTAATTTTTGTCTTTCATTCTTCAAATATGAAAAGGAGTATCTGGCAGGGGGCAGGGAGGACTTAAGGACCTTTCCTGGGAAAAATATATCAACAAAACATTTCTGATATGTTGCCAAACTTGCTTTAACTCAATTTCTAAAACAAAGGCTGCATCTCTGCCTTGCAGCACAGTTGCCTTCTGTTCCCTCTAAAGTTGCTTGTTCTCATGTAGGATGGGAGAATGACCAAGTCTAATTTAATTTCTGTTACTGTAGTAACTTCAAACTGTTGCCAATAGTTTCTTTTTTCTTTTTTTTTTTTTGGTGGATTATGACTTGTAGTATCTGTAAAAGCTAAAAGCAAAGCAAAGTTTCCCTGAATTGAGTGCCAACACAAAACAAACAGCGTTGCTGGTGAGTAAGAGAGAGGCTTCACAGTTGTAGCTTAAGAGCTGCACAAACATTCTGTGTTTGGTGAACCACTCTTTATTTTTGTGGTCTACAAAACTACATTCAGAACACAGCATAATTAAAACAAGGACAGAATTCATGAAGCATTTACTATGTAAGCCAAAGAAAAGATAAATTATATGCCTGAAATGTTTCACTGAGCCATGATTCATAGAAACAAAAGTGCTGGCAGGAATACATTCTTTTGATATGTTTTTCTAATGACTGAACTGAAACTACAGTATAAGTATTTAAGGTGTTTATTACCACCAAATTTGGCTCCTCGAAGAAATTGAGTTGGACATTTACATAGTATCTGTTAACTTCTAATAGTGACTTTCTTCTCTTATTTCTAGAGGGTTTTCTTTCATTATTTGCCTCCAGGGCTTTGGGCAGTATGTTATGCAGTGAGCTGCTACAGAGGCTTTTGTGGTTATTTGACTATGGCTCCGAAAATGTGGTATTGTAGGACCCCATATTCTCTCTCCCTGATTTATATGCTGACGGCCTGAGTCTCTGCTCTTTCCTAGAGCAGTATTCCCACGAAAGAGCAAGGTGGAGATCCGAGTTGTATCTCAGTGGCTAATGGCAGCCTTGGCTAGGGAATCCTGGCGTAGGATCCCTTGTGCGGCAGTGGGTCATTACGGGGCACATTTGTGCTATGCAAGTCAGAATTCAGGGATTTTTGGGTGGCTTTGCGCCTCCAGCTCTGCATGGTCTGCAGCACTTTCACATCTGCTGGGAAAAGTGTGGCTTTAGTGAGGACATCCCCTGGAGGAGCTACCACTGACAGTGGTGGTACCTGTCACCTCTCCAGCTGTCCCAGGCGGTATCTCCTGCTGATAACAACTGTGTTCACTTACAGCTTGGCAAAAAGATCTCTTCCTCCTAAAGAGAGGGCAGCCCAACACCAGAGCATGGGCTTGTGCATGTAAAATTTTGCTTGTTTTAGTTTTATAGCATCAAGTAGTGAAGAGTTTGATAGCATTAGGTACTTCAGTAATGAAGCCAGTTTTGTTTAGCAACCTATCTTCTGCTTCTTGCTGCTTTGGTCTCTTGCCTCATGTCTTTGTTGCCCCGTCAATATCTGAAATAGAGCCAGCATTTTTCATATGACCAGAGGTCTTCAGATGGCATCCCTGGAAGCGGGGCTGCTGAAGCTGGCGTGGCCACGCATGTTCTGCATGGGACATATTGTTCTTGGAGCCACTCTGGCCTGTAACTGGCAGCTGGACAAAGTGGTGTGTTAGAGCCTTGTAAAAAAACCCTTCTAAATAGCCTGTTGAAGCACTCTGAACTACTGTGCTGTGTTTCTTCCTGGGTAAACTTGGAAAACAGTGGGTGGAGAGTCAGACAGAAGTCTGTTCTTGCAAGTAAAACCTTGTGTATTTTAACTCCTTAAATGCTGCGTGGAGACTGGCCACTCCATGCTCATCTTTCCTGATGTCTAATTAGCCCTCCAAAGATTTAATTCATTTGTGCATCTTTAGTCTCCTCCTTCCGTTAGTGACCTACAGAAATGTATGTCCTCTGCAAATCCTATACAAGTATTGCTTTCAAATCTCCTGCTACAGGGAAAGGTTCTCAGGAGTACAAATTAAAATTTTCCTAGTAAAACCAGCACTGAACAAATATGTCTAATTGGAACATCAGGAAAATGTCCTTGGAGTCACTTAGACCTCCAGGCAGTCTGACAGCAGTGATTCAAAGATGCTTTTTACTGGAGACACCTAGATGAGCTCATCTGTTGTATTTCTTGTGCTACCTTTTTCCTCTGGAGTAACCTGGGCATCTACCACCTCAACTGCTGCTTGTCTAGTCAATGTTTCCTGAGTGAGCAGGTGTTTAAGACTGTCTAAATACTTGGGGATGACAAATTCTGCTAAAGTTCTCAAATCTCCTACCAAAGTCAAGACCACCATCGTGCTAGTCACAATTTAATTTCATAATAATTGCCAGATCCAGCCCTGCATGTACAATGTAGACAGACAGACCAAAGGGAGGAGGATTGTTGGTAACAGACCGGGGTATTACTATCCTCGTGTAGTGCTGTTGAAGTATTAAAAAAGGAAATGCTGCATGGGGCATGAGGCCTTGTCTCAAGCTGCTCTCTCATGCACAGTGTTTGTGTTGGCTTTACCTGTGCAGGCTCAAGGCAAAAGTGGCCAGAACAGCAGGTAAATTCAGTGTAAAGGGGTGCCAAGCTTTCCAATGCTGGTCTGAGGAGTTTTTTTGAAAACAGACCCTTGGTTAGGTATTTAAACAGAAACTGAGTATATTACATACATTGGGTTGAGCACTGGAAAACTATTTTTGGGCTCTGGGAACTGTAATTCCAGGAAAAGATGAGGCAGCTCCATCTGGCTCAGAAGAATGACTTTTGGGTTGTTGCTTTTTACATTACCGTGTTTGTGTTTGCTAGATAAAAATTATTTCTGGAATTGCAGAATACAGAGTATTGGAAGCAATCTTTGTACGGTACAATCAGACACTAAGCCATCAAAGGCCAAAATCTCAGCGTTTGTTCCTATTCACAAGTTCAGCCTTGGAAAGAGAAAAGCAGGGTTGTTTGGGATGCTGTGTGCAACTTTACTTGTGTTTGTTACACTTGGTAGCTGAGAAAAATGTTCCTCCAACCAATGGCAAATGCTGAATATATTAGAAAAGAAGGAAGAGAGATGTATAAATGCTCGATTGTTCTGAATATGTAGGCTGGAGAAGTATGGTTGGAATTAGGGTTGTGACTCTCAGAACAACACAATGCAAGTCACAAATGTTACTTTTGCATTCCACTGGAAATTAAGCAAGCTAGGACTGAGGAAACTCTACCCTCTTTTTTTAGGAGATAGATGCCTGCAACCGAGAAGACCTACGGCAGGACTCGGCAGGTGTCAACGATCTCGCTGCTGAGCAGCCTGAAAAGGCAGAGGTAAAACAAGACAAACCCCAGCCAGTTGCTGCAGCAGACAACTCCGTCATGAGCTTCCTTAAAACATTGGTAAGCTTCTGTCTTTTCTTTTCATCTCTAGGCTATGCTTTAAATTGCTTATAAAAATCTCATGTGAGGATTTTCAGGGGAATTAAATGTAGCATGTTCGCTGTCATGGGCACTGAGAAGTAATGAAACCAAGCAGGTGCCTTGGAGGATGTCTTGAGAGCGATAGAGATGTGTAGGTACAGCGCAGCTATGATCAAATGATGATGACCTACTCTGGAAACCTCCTCTTCTGCACAGGTATTTGTAGACCTGGAGATATTTAGCTGTCTTAAATATTTTCTGAAAGTTGAAACTTTTTGGATAAATCTCTAAAAGTTCATTTTTATGGATTAATTGGATGCATAAGCTTGAATAAGATATCTTTTGTCCAGGTTTCTTTCATTTTAGCTATTGACTTCAAGCTGCTATCAAGAAACACTTATTATAAACTTTCCCACACGGGGAGGAAAAGCAGTATTTGTACTTTTTCACCTTTATGCTAGAAAAAATTGCTAGTTTCAAACAGATGAACTTCCAGATCTTCTGAAAGACAGAGTTGGATGTGACTGGGTTTTTTTCTCAAATATATTTAAGGTCTCCCCAAGCAAAGCTGAAGCCAAAAGTGATTCTGAAGACAAGGTAGGCAGATTCCTCATTCTGTCACTGGTCACTAAATGGTTTTGACACAGGTGTTTCCTCTGTTTTGCTTTTTTCCCATTCGATATCATTTGAAGTAATTTAAAATATTTTTCCCTGGAATAAATTTGAAAGAAAGATGAGCATAAACAGTGCAATTCTTCATATCATATGTTACAATCAAGATTTGAACTGTAGCATTTTCTGTAAGGTTAATGATGACCTGATAATGCTTTTAGTTGTTCTTCTTGACTTGTCCTTGATACAAAAAGCACAGGTCCCCACAGCAAAATCTTTTTGAGTCCATAGAAAATTCCATTTGCTTGTAGAGCTGTGCAAAGCTGCTGGTTCTTCATTTCCAGTAGTGTATATGCATGTCTCCTTTATTTCTCTGCTCGCCTGCTGGAGCTGCCATGTCCTGCTGGGGAGGACACGTGAGGTCCCCCTGCTTGTGGAAGCTTAGTGGGCAGGAGCCTGCTCCCACCCTCCTGCCCTGTGGTGTGCCTGCAGATACTGCTGGGTCCCCCCTTGGGGTGCAGGAGGATGGGCAAGCTTCCCACGGAAAACAAAAAGTAGGGAGAGATCCCAGTGTTTCCCCTCTGAGATACTCCTGGCTGAAGCACCCCTGTAGGGGGTTATGTGCTTCTCCATGTAACAGGCAGATGTGGCCCCCTCCTTTCCTTTTAACAAACCATTTCTCCTTGGCTTGTACTGGCAAGAGGAAACTTCTTAGCATCCATGGGCAGTGATGGTCCTTTACATGTGGATTCAGAAAAGCTTTGTTATTATATCTTTTATTTGTTATCAGAGATATTGAAATATTAGATTGATCCAATGTATTTGTCAAACTTCAAGGAAAAAAAAACTGGGGAAAAATATAAACTATAAAAATTTGAAGTTGAAAACATAATCTTTTAAAATGGAAAAATGTAAAATGTAGATATTCAAAGACTTCTCCTTTCCCCTCTTGTCCTGTTAAGTTAGTGCCAAAACTTAGAATAGTTTCAGCAGAAGCACAACTAATATGATTTGTATTAAACTGCCTTCTATCTTCTCATGTTTCAGTGGACACATTACTGTCTGAACAACTGGGAACTTCCAGATTAAATGTCCTTAGACATTGTTATGACTAACTAAAGCTTTCCTTGCAATGGATAAAATTTAATTAATGCATAAAGAATAAAACCCTAAGAAAGGAAATGGTCTTTCCATGCAACTATTAGGTAGCCACAATCACTGTTGGCATCAATGTTTTTGTTTTCTTCCTATTTTTTTATTCTTTTTGTCCAATTTGATTTTTATATAGCCTAGTACAAAAATGGTGAAGCCTTCCCAGAGAGCTTGAGGAGTACATGAGGGATACACATTATTCCCTGATTATAGCTCAGTACCTCTGGGACTGAGGTCCTCTAAGATATCCAGAAAAGGTAGCTATCAAATTGTACTGTTTCAGGGAGACTTGTAGCTCTTTCAACAACTTGTGAAAAATCCAGTTGTTCAGTCCCGTTCGCATACCTGGCTTTATCAAACACACCCGTGTGCTCCCCTAGCAGGTGACTATGGGTGCAGGTGTGCTGTAATTTGGAAACAAATATGCTGTTTGGGTTTGGTTTGCTATCACACCTGCGAGGGTAAACAAATCCAGATGACTAGCAGGATATGCAAACTCATTATATAGAGGTTAAATGGGAGTTGTTTTGTACGAAGAATTCCTTTATCTTCACTAGCGTTTTCCTGATACATAGAATATTTTCACTATATTAAAGGAAAAATCTCTTAAAAAGGTTAACTTGACAACTGCTATATAGAAAAGCTGCAGAATTTACAGCTGATATATATAATTAAATTGTCATTTCTTCCCTGAGAAATACTTTCTATATTAATGGTAAGGATGTGCTCTTAAGTGAGGTTTCCCCTTGGTGCAGTCGGAGCCCCTCTAGACAGCCCGTGGGGTTGTGCCGTGCTTTTGCTGGCACAGGGACCACTGTGTCTTTGGCTCCTGGTCCCACTTCCATTTTGGCTGCTCACCCAGCCCCTCTGCAGGGAGGAGGTGGATTTTATCGCATGAGGGCTGGGATGTTCCCAGTGCCTCTCTGCAGTGCTTTCCCATGGTGAAGAGGACAGCTAAGCTTTCTCATGAATCCCAGAAACAGCTCCAGCCCACCTCAGCTTCGCACAGCAAAGCAGGGCGGCGTGATCCCTCCTGCTGAAATGCAGAGATGTGCGGCATCAGTGAAGCTCAACTCGGGGGTTTTGCAGCAATATGCTGTCATCAGCAATGCCTCTGGGGGTTAATCAGCTGGCTAAAGACACGTATGCTGTTGGCAGCCTGGGCACACCCTTAATGGTTGTCATTTCATCCGTGTAAACACCAGAGTTGAACATGAGTTGAGTCATACTTCCTTGGGTTCATTGATCCTTTGCAAGTTTATACTAACCAGCACAGCACTCGGATCAGATCTGCCCCGGACCATCTATTTGACCTGTCTGTAGCAGATCCTGACTTGTTCCCATACCACTATTCGTTTGGGAATACTGGAAATGGTACAGCATACAAGGAGAAATGGCCAATTTTTGGCTGGCCGCTGCCTCTTCATGGTACAAAGCCCTTTGCAGGAAGCACGTAATTGCACTGAATGAAACGATCCCAAGACCAAGATCTCGACTCAACGTGCTCATACCCGTTACATTCTCTACTCCAGGCCTTTCTTCTTCACTTTTTAGTTGTGGGTAACCTCACTGCTTGATACCTCATGTTGTAAACACTGTAGGCTGATTGTTTCTTTGGAGTTTGGGTCTCTTCATGTTTCCACAGTTCCTGTAAACTTTTTTCAACTCATTTTGAAGCTTTTTACTAAGTTGGAAGCTTTTATTTTTCCCCTGTTCAAGCATAAAAGAAATCAGACTAAAGCTTGTAAAGAGACCAGCTAATTACCCAGAGGGTGAACACTTGAGTCATTTTTTTATTGAAACACTACTTTAAAAATTTGTATTTCTTTACTATATATTGGCCTGATTCTTAATTAAATCGGGAAACAAATTGCCTAAGCGAGATCAGAATGAAGACCAGGATTCTAGCAAGTAGTAAGTAAAAGAAATATTACATTTTCCTTTGTAGTAGGCAATCAAAGGCATCTTAGTGCTTTAAAACCTGACACTGAGGCACTGAAGAGTGATTATTTGTGATTAGTCATATAATTATGGGTGTATGTAAACTGCTGTTACAGTAGAACTGACTCTTGTGTTAACTTGTTTGTATGTTCGTAGCTCAGTTAAGCAGCCCTGGAAATTTGTGGGTTTGTCCCCTTCTCCCCTTCCTTTTTTTAATTATTGAAAAGATGAAAATGGTGAGGAAGGAAGGAAAAAAAAATTCTACTGTTCATAACATGAAAACATAACCTTCTTTCCTCCACTGACAAATCCAGAGGGTTGTGTTGAAGACTGGGTAGGACGGGGGGGGAGGGACAACAACAGTGACTCGAAGACATTTTGAGAGGTACTTCAATTATGATTTTTAAAAATATTTTTTTCCAATGCTGTGAAAAGGTAAATGGAACATTTTAGCAAATGTTACCTACGTTTTTCCAAGACTTGTAGAAAAGTTCTGTATTTGAATCGGCTCACCGCTGCCCTATGCAGGGTGATTTAGTCTGCACTGAGCTGCAGGGAGTCTGCTACCACTTTTTAAAAATAGCCTGATACTGCTTTTTTTCCCATATAGACATCTGTTAGCGTTTCTGTATTTTATAGCACTTTCTAGTGGATTTTTCAATGTGCTGCCTAGTCTGTTAGGGATCCAGTCCCTAACATCAGTGGGAGGTGATTCCCAAAGCAAGTGCCTCCTGCAAATACTCGGAATGGAATTAAAAGGAAGCAGCACTTTCTGATTCATCATTTTTAGTATCAGTCTATCCTTACTATTTTTCTGATACAATATTTCAACTTTGCAATAATATTCATGCAATTAGTTAGAAATGAAAGTATGTAGCATGTCATGAATATTCATACTTTCATTAATAATGTGTTATGCAAAACGTTTTAAAGTCCCTATAATACTGCAATAAAAAGGATGAAGGTATTTTCAAAGATTTATATATCTGATCTGCCTATTTTAAACTTACAAGTCCCAAATTTAGTTGACTACTCCTGAATTTAAACACAGAAGCCTCAGCCTTTGTGGGATTTGAGTTTCAATGTAACGAAGATTAGGGGGGAGTAAAATGTGGTTTAATTGAGTCAACTGGATTGCTCCAGCTTTTATAGTTATTTCACTACTCATGTGAAAGGAAGTCTAAGGATAACTGAGTGATTGAGGAAAACATAATTTATTGTCCAGGGCAAAAAGGAAATGTTTGGTTTTAATACTACATCTATAAGTGTTTGAATGTTTTTCACGAACCAAATAAGAATTTTGCAATAAATACTCAACTTCAAATGCTGTTGTACAAAAGGGATCGAAAGCAGAAAAAGGCCATGGTGGGCAGCCTGCTCCGAAGACAGCGGCAGAATCCCAAACTAAAGGAGCCAAGAAAAAGAAGGCAGAGAGTCCCAAGCTAGGACACAGTACATTTAGCAAACTCTTTAGGCATAAGGTCTGTATGAAACGCTAGTGAGAGCAGAACCCTGAACAGTAACAGATGGCTCCTGTCACAAAGCGAAGTTATTTAATTGGTAACTGAAATCAGCATCTGGCCAGCTGTGCAGTGCTCCAAAAACTACTGGTGTGAGCATTTCTGTGCCACGTGTTATGAAAACAATCTCCATCTGCAATGTTTTACTCGTTATACCATCTGTGAATTCAGGATTCTGAAACAATTCCTCTAACCTTCCCCACTACGAGCTTCCCGGTTACTTACTAATGCTGACTAAACTTCCCTGGCCACTTAACAACACAACAAAAGGTACTGACAAACAATGAATTATGCAGCTATGAACAGTGACTGGAATTGCAGGACAGGTTTAAGAGCTTAGTCCAACTACAGTTAAGGCTTTACGATCCACATTGCCTTAATGTGCACTCTCATGTGTTTAAAATTGATGATTTTGGTGAACTGGAGCATTTGGTAGGGGACAGAGAAGGTTGGAATGTGGAATTTCCTTCAGAAATAGTTACTCTTTTACTGAAAACAAGGAAAGTAATTGTTGATTGAATTCTAAGTTTAGTTTGGATGGAAAAAGTGTGAGTTTTCAAGGATACTTTAAAGTTGTTCAAAATGCACACTTTTCATACAAATTCTTGCTTTAGAGGACATTAGTTTTTACCTTAAATTAAAAAAAAGCACTGAAAACTTTTCAGCTTTAGTCTCAAGTTCTGTATTTGGGCATTTCTGCATTCTCTGAAGAAGATAATCTGCCGTGATGTTCTGGGGCAGGGAAACAGAGAATTGCAGCTTTTTAGCCCAAAGAATGCAGAGACCCTTCCACTGGGGGAGGAAAGTAATTAATATTTCATGCTCACTCGAAACACCCACGTGGAATTTCTGGTGAGTAAGGGGCTTTATAATCAAGGATGCAAGGCAAAGGGAGTTCTTTAAGATATTTTTGAAACAAAACGTTCTTTCCACTGCCTCATTTTTAAGATAAAAATGTCATCTGCATATTACTTGAAGGAATAATAATCTTCCCAATGCTTTTAAGTCTACAGTTCTTGCCAAAAGCTTAAAGTTAAGATCTCACCTTGTATATATTAAATTGATAGCTACTAGTTTTGATATTAAATACAATTAAAATATTAATTACTTGTTCATAATGAATTAGGGCTTCCTGGTAAAATAAAGACCTCGCTAGCATTATTTCAGGTGCTAAGACTCTTCTCCAATAGTCAAAAATCTTGCAACGAACTGTTGGGAGAGATGATTAGTTTTCATTAGGCTATTTGAGAGAATTTTAAAGACTTTTGGTCTGGAATGAAAGCAGTTATCTTGAAGGAATGTAACAGCACTACATTTTTACACCAATAAAAACTTTTATAAAAAGCTGTTACTTTTTAAATAGTTTTTTTCATGTTTCTAAGTTTATTTTCACAGCTTGCTTTTCACATACAAAATACAGAATCAGTAAGTGGAGTATCATTTATTGCACATTAAGAATAAAGGAGATAGATTAAAGTGGTGCCAACAGATTGCTTGTAAGACTGATTGAGAGTGCAAATTCGATTCGGAGCAGTGATGTGACAGGCAAGCCCTGAAGTTATCCCCTGTCGCTAAAAAAGTAGTTCTGTTTCTCTCTTTTCATTTGAAATGCCTTAGCATGATGTGTCAAATAGATGAATAGGTAATGAATTGCTTTATTTGAAATTATCATTTTAATATAGTAGTCATATTTAATTTTAAGCACTTTATTTTCTCCTCTAAAAGTTCTGCCTCTGCAAGTCTTCCAAAATGCATTTCTCGGTACCCTAGAAAAGATTTACTATTAGGTTAACATTGTTTTTCAGTATCCTGTGTTTACTTAAATGCTAACTTTTAAAGCAACTTGTGAATGTTGTTTTTAAACAGCAACATGCATCCTAATAGAAATCTGTAACATAAGTTGATGTGACAGGATTTGGCCATTTGACCTCAAAGACTGAGTTTGGGTGGCATTTCAGTTTTTATTCCCATCCACATATATCTGCCTTGCATTGCATGCCAGTTTTGCGGTAAAACTACTTATTTATCAAGTTTTGACTTGGAAGGGTTAATCACTTATTTTCAGCAGTAGTACTGAAGCCAGCACGTGGCATTACATTACTTTTTACCACTTTCTCTGGATCTTGTTCATTAGACCTAACCACAAAAAGAAGTTCTTGGCTCCTGCAAAACACTTCTCACCTATTCATTCCAGAAATCTGGGAATTGTGTGGCAGGCTGCCTAAACCTGGCAGTGCTGGGCTTCTGTTTGAGTTTGTGGCTTGCTGCTCTCTTTTTTTGTACAGTTCAGATACTCATCTTCAGCATAAGCTATGCTGGGCATTGGGGTCAACGTATACTGGTATGTATCACTGGCCAGAAAGGAGTTTAGCAAACTGGATCCCTCCTGGCTTTGTGTATTTTGATGAAACCAGGAGACCCACCACTGAATTTCACAAAAAGAGTAAATCCAAACTAGTGGATTTTGAGTGGGTGCACTAAATTCCGAGAGGATGCACTAAACCAATGTCCAGCACCTGCAGAGCTTCACTTTGTAGAGCTGCAACTCCTGTTTCCAAGTTAAAGCCATGGCTGTTCTGTGCCTTTCACTTCCAGGCAGTCATCTGCCTGTGTCCTCTATCCCAGAAAGCAAAGCCTCCTGCTTTGAAGGTGATGTTAGCTTGTCCCTGACTGCTGTGCAATTCCCCCAGTGGGAAAGACCCAACTCTGGCTTGCACATATGCAGTGAAAGTTGCAAATGCAGACCCAGCTCAGTAAAAAAAAAAAAAAAAAAAAAAAAAAAAATCTCTCCTAATACCTTAAAGCCCTGTTTAATATCTTACCTGAAGAAACTGGGCATTCATATGTAAATCCACATATTTTTAAAGAACAACTTTAGGGCTGCAAGCACAACGCAATTCAACAGAAGGCTGCGGCGCCGCTGCAGGTAGAAGGATGGGAGCTGGCAGCCCCTTCAGGCAGCCGTGCCTCTGCCAGAGATCAGTTTCCATGGTTGCAGGAGCCAGGACTTTTGCAAACATTCACTAAAAATAAAATAATTTGTGACACAGACAATTCCTGAACTGTGTAACTGTGAGCGCTGACATTGCCAGAGACAGACTTGTCTTTGTGTTTTGTTTCCCTTCAGGCTGCGAAAGAGACCCAACAGACAACTAACACCAAAGTGAGTAGGATGAGTCAAGTTATCTGTATGAATAACGCAGTCAAAGGGTAATTATTCCTGCTGTCATTTCCAGTCTCAAAGACACTGTTTTAATTTCTTAATCAATTAATCACCTCTGTTGTGAAGGGTGGGTTGCTATGTGATTTGCTTCCTCTGTTCAAGACGTGACTTCGTTTGGAAGGACACGGCGCTGTTGCTCGCTGTGTCCTGTGCAATGGTGGCCCACCACACACTCACCTCTCCTACCAGGTGATGTCTGAACCTGCTGCAAGCATCTCATCTTTCACACACTTCCAATAGCCTCTGTGTTCATGTTTCTTCCCAGAGCACTGAACAGCAGCCTGTTACCCCTGCAAAATCAGACAAAAACGTCCCTTCCTCTCAAGAGCCGCAGACAGCCAAGCAGAATACAAAAGCCCCCGAGCCTCCAGCCCAACAGCAGGCAGCGGCCACCGAAGCCCCCAAAGAGGTGACAAAGGAGAAATCGGCATCCACTCCTATGCCGCTGAGCAAGCTCTTTTGGAAAAAGGTATGCCTGGGTTTGGGAGCCGGTCCATCCACCAGCTCTGACTTCACACAGCATCTGGAGTCCCTGCTAGGCACAGAGTGGCGGTAGAGCCGCCAAGCGTGTCCCACGTGCTAAATGCACGAGGGGCATCAACGCTGTAGGCAGTTCCCAACGCACGCCTGAGCTTTGGGCGGTCACGTGTACACATGGCAGTCAGACTCTTGCAGAAGAATCTTCAAAAACTGTAGTCTTTTAAACCTGTCTGCACTGTTTTTGAATGATATTATGGAAGAAGGGGTATTACTATGTCAGTTCAAAATGCTTGTTAAAAATCCTACAGAGATTATAGTATTCTTTACCGAATTGTATCACTAATTGAGATACGGCTATAAAAACACATTTCACTTTCATGAGAACTGCTTTAGTTCCAAACGTCTGAAAACCTGGAATCTGGTTTNTGAATTGTATCACTAATTGAGATATTATAAATGTCTGAAAACCTGGAATCTGGTTTCTTTTTCAATAGAAAAGGTTTCAAACCAGAGCGGATCAGTCTTTAAATTTGGAGATTGGTTGCTTGGGAAGACATATTTTTCCTCAGGTTAAATAATGATCTTAACTAAAATTAGGACCAACTTTGAAAACGCGGTTCCCGTTTCTATGATCCTCAGTGCTTTATGAGCTGAAGGCTTATTCTTTTCTTGTTTCATTTAAGAGAAGAGTTGTATTAAACTTCACTGAAACACTGTATGTCGGATAACAGCTTTCCTGGGCTTCTGTTCAAGTTCAAATCCCAGAAATGAAATGCTTCCAAGCGCACAGATGCTGACTGAACAGCCAGCCCTGCAGCTCCTTTAGCTGTATTTTCCCTACTCCGTAGTGATACTGGAGATAGGGTCTGGGTACGCTACTTACATTTAAAAAACCAAAGGTTTTTAGATGTTTACAGAGTAAACATGCTTGAAAACAATCTAAGCCCAAAACATTTGTTACTTGGGACTTAATTTCCTGTGGAACTGGGTGAATCAGCTACTTGGAATGAGAGGAAAGTTGTGGAGAAGAGGGAGAGGGAGGGTTTTTATATTGTTGTTATTGCTACGGAAGCCTCCTCCTCTCTCTGAGTAGTCTGGCTTATATGAAAGCAGAGATGAGAAGCAGGATGTGTGCTGAACATCGGGATGAAATAAGAAAAAAGAAGAGGCCTTCGCCCAGATGGTTGTATGCCGTTTCAGTGTAAAACTGAGTAACAAATCTGCTCTGAAGTTCAGTATTTTCATAATGAAATAACAAGGCCTTTTGTGTACTGAAGAAAGAAAGAAAAAGCATGTAAGACGGGGAAGTTTTCTTGCATAAAAATAGCAAAAAATCCCTCCTGGGGAAGAATGATTGGTGGTAATTGGTTTCAGAAAAATATATGAATCTGAAACAGTTTTGGTAAGATTTCAAAATCTTATTTTGAAAGATTAACCCAAAACAATGTAGTTATAGATACTTTACTGCTCTGTGTAATGTAAGTTGTGCTCACAGTGAGCACCAGCTCCCCGTGTCTCACATTGTAGCTAAGGGAAACGAGGTCTAGGCAACTGCCCGGTGCCTTTTTAACCTTACAGCAAGCTTCACGTGAAGTTCTGTGATCTCAAACATCTCAAGGGTATAAACCTTGTAGCAAAACTGTCTTTCACTTCTGTTTGTTCATAATGTTGGGTTTAATTTATGCTACAGCATAATTAAAATAAAGCTACTTATATCAGCAAATGGAAAGTGCAGAGAACTTTGAGGGGGTTATATTTGCTACCAAAAATATTAAGGTTGAGTTAAATCATTTACTCAAATGCACCGAACTACAATAATGCACAAAATCTGACTTTTAACTTTGGAAAATAAGGCTGCTTCTGTTTAGAAATTATTGGGTCTGGAATCATCCTGAGACCAAATGTTTTTGCAAGATTCCTGCAGTAGAAAATGAATTTGGTCCTAAGCGTTAAAAAAAAAAAAATCTGACTGCTTGAGTATTGAATCCTTACCTATAAAACGGTGCTGTTGCTTTACTGGATTTTCTTGACAGAGAAAAACATATTTCCTTTGATGAAAGACCTTGGTGACCCAGTCAGCTTGAAGCTGAAAAAAAAAAAAAAGGCAGAGGTGGTAAGAGAAAAAAAAGTCCTTAGGCTACAGGTTCGCCTCAAACTCTGCTTGGTTTGAGGATTCTGTTGTAATATTTCTTCCTGCAATGATTTTATCTCTCTTCCTGGCACCCTTAATGTACTGCCCTTTTGACAGGATAGAGAACCAAAGCTAGCGACTGTTACAAATAGGTGTAAAATTCAGTCGTGTAGTTTTTCCTTTTGACCTAATAAATAGCAACCGCAACTCTCCATAGATCCAGGATTCAGGTCCAACTTCTCTCTTTCCAGATATTCTCTCAAATATCTATCTTCTGATGAGCTTTCACTTCAAAGTAAAGTCAATGAAGTGCCTGCCAACACTCTGCAGTTAATGCCACTGCTCTGCCTACAGATGAATAAATATACAAAAGAAAAAGAAATAAAATCTTTATTCATTTCCTCAGATGGAAACCACTGCGACTGTATTTGCCCCGTTTCCTGATCAGTCTGCACAAGAATTTTCATAACTGTTACTGAAATGTTTGTCATACTAGCTTTTTTTTTTCAAATACTAAGGAATATTAATAGAAAAATTACAGTTAGTAATTTCACATATTTGTGTTGGAAACCTGGTTTTCAAGACCTCGTAGATCTCTGATGAGGGCAGAGAAACATGATACTTCGTTTATATCTGACCAAAGCGTGCCAGTAAATGATAGAGGAAAGTGATTGAGGGAGTATTATTTAGACTGTTCTGTGAATTATCTTTAAAAGTGGGTATATTTAAAAAAAAAAAACAAACAAAAACACTAGACTTTGAAACTGTTGCAACTGCGTTGCCATACAAACACAGAAAAAGCATGCCCTTTTTACTACGGGGTATTTATGCACTGGTAATGCAACAGGAAACTGGTTAGCTATTAAGTGAAGCAGAATAACACCTTTCATTGCTGAGCCTGCAACCCTACTCTCCTATAGCAAAGCAAAGATAAATATTTGGGTGGAGTGTGCAAGGTAAATGTTAAAATTACCTAGGACTTATCAAGTTGCCGTATATTCCAGGATGGGAGCAGGTGAGCTGTTCCCATCCTGGAACATGGCACCTATCAGGCGGGAGGGAAGGAGTTTCTGGCCCTCTTTTTTCTGGGTAAATGGATGGAGAAACTTGAAAGAGAATTCATTCCCCCTGGCTGCGGGAGTGAGGAGGACAATGGGCTTTTGGGGGCCACCTGGCTGCTGGCCCGGCTGCCATCCTGGCAGCAGGGAGGGGCCTTAACCTCCTCAACCCAGCAAATAAATCCAATACAACTCATGAGCCAGAACGGCGCTTCTGGGCTGTGCACAGATCCGTGCGGGTTTAACCATAAGCTGGCAGTGGTTAATGCGAACTGGTTAATAGTCGGAGGTTTTTATGGCTCAAGACGGGCTGAGTGGCACCTTCAGGCAGCAGCTGCGGGCCACGGGGACCTTCGGGGGGGAGGTCTGAGAGCAGGATGGTGGCTAAAGCTTAGCTCCCTTAACTGCAGCAATCTCTGGCGTCTTCGCCTTGGCACAGGAGGGCAGGAAGGTGGGTTAGAGTCTCTCTAACCCTCTCTCCTTCCTGCCCCTCAGCCTGCGAGCGGCAGGAACACATCTCAAGCACGACTGCTCTTTTAAGTGGAAATTTCTTGAGCAAAAGGTCATCTCTCATCTACATTGTTAAGAAAAAAGAAAAGCTGCTTCATAAAGAAGGTATGACCCAGGAAAAGCAGCAGAACTGTTCCTCGAGTCTAATGAGATGCGGTGGCGAGTGCCAGCTCAGACTCCAGCACAAGATCAAAGCAGGGTACAGTGTTTACCTGCATTTTGAGGAAAGATGCAGCAAGCAAAAGGAAAACTCTCCTCAAAGTTATCTAAGTCACAAAATAAGGTACATTCTTGCAAGGCAACAACTTGTATGGCCAGGAACCTAGATAAGAAAATGGTGCAGTAATAGTTCACCAAAACTATAGGAGAGTTTGTAAGATCCAGAAAGAGGACTCAAAGGGTAAAGACAAACTTTCTACCATAACTGTTCAAAGTAAGCTATTACTAGAAGAAAAATCAGGGTCATTTAAGAGATGGAGGGATGCTGTCCAAGTGTCATGAAATAGAGAGCCTAGTAAAATTCTGTCTTCACTAATTGTGTTTTATAAATTAAAATACTATTTTGAAAAAGAAAACAAAGGTAGTTCTGTAATAGGAAGAACAAAGGATGTTGCTCATCTTACTACTACAAACAGATGTATCTTGAAATGTTTCCTGAGCTTGGCAGAGTGCCTTTTAAAAAAAAAAAAAAAAAAAGAAAAAGGAAATAACCCAATAGCTCTTCTGTCTCCACGGTGCATAACAGCAATAGCTGCTGACTTAGGTTGAATTTAATACAATTTGTGACTAAGGAAACTGGAGACAGAATTTGGACCCATGAATCCAGCAACCTCCATTGATGCAATTTATGGGTGTATAAGGTGACAATTTACATTTATGAGAATACTTATACATTAAAGACTCATAAAGCTGATAAATCTAAGCTGTTTGCAAATTATTATTTTATACAAACTGCAGTTTCCTCCCAAAACTAGTCACAAAACTTGATATAATTTTTGTGTTTTCTCCCAGGTGAAGTAAAGAAACTGAGCCCATTGCTCCAGAGAGCAGTTTAGGTTACTGTAACATCATTCAAAGTTTATTGACTTTATCTTTGTCAGATTCTTCCTATTATACTTTTCATTCCTGCCAGAAACACCTTGGTGATTCTCTTGAATGCACAAATGGAAAATTTTCTTCTAGTTTCCTGGGGGAAACAGAAACAAAATTTAAAAACTCTGTTCTTAAAAATATATTAGAAAACCTTCTTAGCCGGAAGGGGATTTCCCCTCTACTGAAAGACCACGCACAGGCATTCTCTGCATCTCTGAAGCACACAATATACCATGACCGTGTGTCATCAGTCTCCAAGAAACTTCCACCTTGGTCAGTCTTATTTGGGATGATTTTGTTATGTCTCTAGAGCTTCTTTTTGTCCCAGCTCATCTGAATACTCAGATCTGATCGCATGGAAGTTGTGGAACATCCAGCCTTGAAGATACTGAAAGCTCGACTTGACAATTCCTCAGCTACCTGATGCGACCCCTGTGGAGGTTGCAGTAGGCCTCCAGAGATATCTTTGAGATCACAAAATCGCAAAAGAAAATCTTCAGTATTGGTTAATTCAGTCTTACAGAGCAAGATGGGTACACGAGAATGATTCCTGGAGATAATTACAAGAAAATTATCATAAAGTTTTTAACAGCAAGCCTAAGATCTCAAACAAGATAACCTGTAACTTCTGCAACAGCTTTGATATGCCTAATAGGGTACCAAATTTAATTAAATGCATTGGTACTTTGGATAGCCAAATTTAAGAAAAAAAAAAAGGTAAAAATTAGATATACTGAAAGAGGATTTAAACTTTCCTAAGGCATCCTATGGAATCCATCAAGAAATGTACAAAAAGTCACAGATTATCTTAAACAAATCAATCTCTGAATAGCTGACTATCACTTAGCTCTTTTCTTTATTTAAATAGGCAGTGCTTTTCAGAGTTTAGCATTTCGCCCCAGGATGCGTTTGTTATCAGCAGTGACACTAACGCCATTGCACAGAGGTAGCTTGAGAGACAAAACTCGTTTGGGTTGCAGCTGTAACAGCACAGCAGTAATATGATCCCAAACCCTAATCTTTGAATGATGAGCTCCCAGAAGTCAGGTTCCTGCTTTATTGAGCCACTGTTTCAACTCATGCAATGATTCATTTCCCTCAAGCAAATAGATGGTGAATTGATTATATGTATGTGTGAATAGGCAGAAATATAGATTAAAATTATTATAGATTGATTATCTCAAAAATGTTCATAAATATAAATTAAATCTACAATTCCATGGGGAAGCGGGCTGTACTACAGTCATCTCAGGCAGCAGGGGACAAGGAGTATTTATTCCCTTGTTATTCTTCTCCCCCACCCCCAAGATGTTCATTTCTTCCACAAAAGGGGAGTAAAGAACAAAGCAGAATCTCTCATGCTGCCATAGGAGCCCATGGTGAGTCACCGTCTTACATGTGGGGTCCCCCCAACTCAAAAAGAATATGATAGAACTAAAATGTGTAATATTGAGAGAAAAATGCATAAATATATTGAATGGCTTCTGTATGAATAACTACATAAATTAGGGTTTGGGGTGATTTTTTGGGTCATAAAGGAAGATAAGAGCAGCATACAGAATAACTACTGTAACAGAAGAGGTGAACAGGAAAAGTTGTTGCTCAAAATAAGAGCAGGAGAGAGTATCAAAATTATTTGTTGACAAACAAAAACAAAGTATTTTTTTAAGAAAAACCCATACATTGGCTATGGAATTCTTTGCCACAGGATGCTGCTGGATGTCAGGAATTTCTGCAGGAAAAATATCCATCAAGGGCTGTTAAACTAAAGATATTCCATGGGAGTCACTGAGTTGAAAAGAATTGGGAAAATATGTGAGGGCAGTGGCACTAGAAGCTGCTGCTGGAGGAGGGAGCCATTTTTCACCGCCCCGAGTCAGGATGCGCGGCTGGGGTGAATCTCTGGTGTTGTTTTTTACTTTGCTCTCATGTTCGTGTAACTAAAATTAATTTGGTCAAAATAACTATGAGTATACATTACATGTAAATTCCTGTACGTACACCTAAAAATTGTGAAATACAAATAATTGAGGTTTATTTACAGTAGTTCCTTCCTATATTAACCATAGTATACGTGTCAGCTGTGTTTATGCTATATTTTTGAGCAGCAGCACATGTTGAAATGCCAGTACCTAGGGTAACTGCTGCCATTTGATGCTGTATTGGAGGCTGAGGGTGTAACTTATCCTGCTTTTATAACGTCGTGCGCCTTTCTGCAACAGGCTGCGAAATGATAAAGGGCTTGCTTTGGGTCGAATTACCTAGTTATTAGCATAATAGCTTCTCTTCATGGCAGAAAGAAAGATACTTTATACGGTTACAGTGGGATGGGACTTAATTAGTGGTTCTTGAGGGCACAGAAGAATGTTATTTACCCGGGCAGAAGAGTCGGGTAAGGCAAAGCGTGTTCAGCCTCCTGCCCAGCTGGGCCTCCACCTCCTACAGCAGCAACGCGCCTCCTCTCCTTCTGTTCTGCTCTGCGGCTTTTGTTGTTCCCACCGACACACTGAGCATTCCCAGGATAGCCTGGAGAAGGCTGTGGGCACGCAGAAAATTAATCAAAAATTTATGAGGATGCTTATTTTAGAGGAATTTGCAAACTGCATGTCGCTGGTCAAAGTACTATCATAATAGAGGGAACTTTCCAGCAATTCACAAAGGCTCAGTGGGACCCAAAATCCTTCTATAAAGGCAATGTTGCTGCGTACCCAGCGGCCTTTCTTCAACTCAAACCGGGGTCAGCGCTATCAAAGAGCGTGACTGTGACCTGTGGGATTAGGTGAAGTGATAGATGAGCTACTGAACCACCTTGTACCTCAACAAGTCATTTATATCTTTGGGAGCGGGAAGCGGAGCCAGGGCTGTGTGACCAGCCGGAGAACGCTGGGGCTGGGACGGTGCACTTCCCTATTTCACTAAGACAGGTGCTAAACAGAGTTTTAACAATTAATAAAGCCCATGGTGGGATTTAATTATTTAATCCTATTCTTTCTTTTGTGTGCAAACTGCTGAGTATGATCTTTCTCGTTTTTACTGATTTTACATGAGTGTCATCTACTCACGGCATGTACTACTGTAAGTGTCAGTCGTTTTGTTTAAGTTTTCTTTTTAAATCATGATCAAAGATAAATTATTGTGTTTGGGAACTGGTACTGCAATTCAAGAAAGGCTATTTCTTCAGTTTAAACAAGTGCTTAAAATCCCACCAGTTTATACGCTTTTTTTAATTGGGATGAACCAAATTCCTGAAGAAATCTGGATAGTGATGCTGAGAGTGCTTTCATGCCACCTTTGTTTGTGATGTACCAACTTACTGTACGGCTGAAGCACTTTGATTGTAACCTCTTTAAAAAAAAAAAAAAAACCAAACAGCATCTTACTGGTGAAGTCTGAATGTTTTTTTCCATTTTCTTACTGTTTGCCCACAATAACGCCAGAACGCGTCGGAAGAAGCGGAGATCGTAAGCAATGAAAAAGCAGACGCGTCTCTAGAAGCCGCGGCCCCTGACAAAGATGAGAGCAAGAGCCCAGAAGCCGCAGAAGTGAAACCTAGACGAGAAGAAAGTAAAACCCCCAAAGCAAACCTGAGGAAGTTTTTTAAACTGGTGAGTTTGAGACGCTGGATTTCGAGCGTTTGCGAGAGACGTGCTCCTG
>VXBO01003384.1:578680-631512 GCA_013400135.1 Rhinoptilus africanus
AGTTCTTGAAAAACCCTTTGGCAATAAACGCCTGCAGGAGCGCGGGAGGGCAGCTCTGCCCAAGCCGTGCCCCTTCCCAGAGGGGTGCGGGGGTGTCACCTCGTCCCTTGGCCCCTCGCCCCCCGCCGGAGCCGCCCGGCCCCCGCCGCTCGCGTCCTGCAGCTCCCTCTGGCGGCTCGGCCGGGAACGGCCCCGGGGATGACCGGCCCCTACGCTCTGCCCTGGCCCTGTGACCCCGCCGAGGGGGCACAGGGCATCCAGGGGGCCGGAGCCAGCATTCCTGAGCACCAGCTTCCCAAAGCGCTTCCACTGGGAGATGCTCCTAGAGGGAACCAGGTACTGTGGGCCACGGCAGCATCAGGCGTCCCTGCGCCGCAGCGTTCCCAAGCCCCGTGCTTGCTTCAGGGAGTCATATTTTCAGTAGTGAAACTTTTTTTTGGCAGTTTATGCAGGTTAGCTAAACTGGCACGTAAAAGGATGCAATTGCTGCTTCGAAGATGTTATGCAGTAGATAGAAAAAAGAAAGGCACAAGGTAGAACCTAATCCTCCTTCCCCTGGCTGGTATCACCTTGTGGTTCTAGGTATGAAAACCTATCCCGATGGATTTGTGTACAGCCAGACAGCATTCCGCAAAAGAGTCTAGAAAAGTGGCCAAGAAAGAAACTAATCTAAGCCCAGAACTAACCCTTCTCTGATTAAAATTGTAGCAGGCCTTGAGGATGTATATAGCAATTGATCTATTTTGGCAAGGTTTGCAAATGCGTATGGAAGATTTCTATTCTTAATCTGGTTTATTTTCGGGCAGCTGCGTGCCGTGGGTGTCAGAGTAGCTCATGCATTAAAATGTGAAAAACGTGGTTTCTTTTAATACGATGTAACAAATAGCCCAGGTAGTCCGGACTGTCTGCTCGCAGGTATATGCTGGTACATACAGCTGCAAACAGCTGCACTGTTCAAGGTCAAAATTTGTGAGTCAGACCAGAGACGATACATGCAACAACCCAAATCCTGCTTGATTTTTTTATTTCCAAAAGATTGGTGTTTCTTTTATTTTCAGTTGTTTGTTAGCCTCAGCCCAACCCACGATGGGTGATTTCACTTTTAGTTCTTGAGAGTCACTTCACTACGTGGGCGCTCTGGTGTATTTGAGGACCCACGCTAAAATTCTTAATAACGGCCAAAAATTATGCACCCAATGTGCCTTTAATTCCATATAAGGTTTTTAAAAAATAATTATTTTGGAAAAATCTCAACCATATTCCTCAATCCGAGGAGATTTGTGGTCATCCTGCACAGAGGTTTGTCACCGTGGTAGATGCCACGCATGCAGAAGGTGACTCAGGAGCAATGCATATCAAACACTGATATCTGTGGCAACCATGACTTCAAATCATGTCGTACTACCAAAAAAAACCCAAAATAGCAACAATTAATAAAATAAAGCTGGTCCACACCCATCTTAATGACCATGGAAGAAAACAGAGCTGTGTTAAAAGCGGTAGATACATCGCTGCTCTAATCCAGTTTTTAACCTAGAAAGACGCACCTAGTATTTAGGCAAACATCTACCCAATTGAAACAGAATTGTATTAACTGTGTAACCCGTTTTGCAGCTTTTTGAAACATTTCATATTCATCTGCTCTGCTTTTGGCTATCAATTTCCAAACAGATCCTGGATTATTTTAATATATTTGTCATCATTGAAGTATGTCCTAGGCTGTTTCCTCTGAAACTTCTGGATTCCTGGATCGCTGCTATGCTGTTGCACAAAATTGGAGCTATGTATCTGCCCTACAGCTTCGTGGCAACGGGTCAATCAGTATTTCTGATTCCTAAGGCAGACAGAAGGATTTTAAGCCATTGCTAAACAACTAGCTTCCATAAAGCTTTTGAACTAGCGGTGAGTGCTGAGAGTGCATGAAACGTTTAAAACTCCAGCACAGGCTTGACGTCCTCAGAAGGAAAAGTGGGGAAAGCTCCAGGGCTGCGGGGCCAAGAGCTCCGAGATGAATATCGTAGAGATGTCTAGCAGAGCCCAGTCTGCTCACAATAGCTGTACTGGCAGCCTGGGAACTGGAAGGTATAATTTTCGCTCAGAAAAGGTCCATTTCCACGGTAGTTTTCTCTTGAGGTCTGACTCCCCTACAGTAGCAGTGCTGAAGTGGAGGAATTCCCGAGCCAGCTTTGCAATAGCTCGCTCACCTCCTGGTAGCAGCGTAGTTCTGTCACCGTGGAGCTCAGAGCAGAGTAATTTGCATGTTTTGGAGGCCTGCCATTTGCGGCCTCCCCAGTCCTCATGCTAATGTCATTAGTCTGCTGTTCATACTAACGCTAGGTAATTGAAAACTAACTCAGACGTATGAGAGTTCACGCTGCAGCTCTGGCTACAGCATGAATGTGCGCTTGAGGAGCACAGCAAAGGGCCTGACATCAGAGCCCCCCCTTGTGCTTTCTCCCGGTGTGAGGAACGCAGTCCTTAGCACTGGGGATAAAATTATGTCTTCACCCGGTGGCCTCTGTTCAACCTCTTTCACTCGCAAATCTGGACAAACCCCAGCCGATGCCTAAATGTACCTTGTGGTGTTCCACCTCCCACAGGTGACACGGGGACAGGAGGCTCCTGGAGGTGTGGGAAATGCCTTCAAGTGGCATCAGAGCCTGGACAAACCGTGCCATCCACGTGGCGCAGGGCACCCACTCACCCAGCAGCTCCTCTGGGAGCACTCCTGCCTTGCTGCAGATGGAGCTAGCCATGAATTCCTGTAAGATAGGATCTTAACGAGCACAGGGACTTACGCTCTCTGAAAGAAATTGTGCTTGTCAGTGGGAAAGAATGTGGCAGGACTTCCCTGATAAAACCCAGGCTCCTGTTTACTGATCTGCTTTATTGTTTAGTCTCCATTCTGGCAATGGAGGGATTATCGCTCTGCCTGCCGGAAGTGACTTTTAATTTCACATTAACATGATTTTCTACTGGGTTTCTCTTCTGCCTGCAGAAGATCATCCCAAGGTGTTCTGATCTCATCCGCAGTCATGTTACACAGGTCAACCCCCTGGGTGCCTAAGTAAGAGAAGATAGCTTATCTTTTTAGAAGTCAAGAGTGGGACTCGGAAATCAAGCTCAATTCTACTTCAGTCTGTCCTGAGCCTCAGAGAGGCAAGACAGTTACTGTACGTGTGCTTCAGTATTGACATACTCTGCTCAGAGAGCAAAAGCACAGGCTGGTGGCAAGCAGACGCTTCGACCCATAGCTCTATTGTTAGCACTGTTGACACAAGGATAGTTGCTGCAAGAGGTAGGAGTGATTTGCTCTCAAAAAGGCAGCGTGTATCTCGAAGACCGCCTGCTGACTTGTTCACTACAGGTGTCCCCATTGCAAAGGTCACAAAAGTCATTGCTGTGTTTAAAAGGGGAGAGGGTTAACTAATGCTATAAAAGCTATTGGGAAATTATAGAAAGATATAAAGTATTAGTTTAAAGCCCTGTGATTCAGTAAGAGATGAAGAAATGCCACTGCTCCATTATCTAACTAGGCTACACCTACATGAAGGTGAAATCTTGTGCTGCCAGTTGAAAGTCACTCATGCCTCGTTAATCAAAATCAAATAGCTGTCTTATTATTTACACGGCAGGACACATCAGACCCAGTGCAGGCGTCTTGATAGAAATGGCTACGCGTGAGCTAGTCCCCCCAGCTCCCCTTTAAAGGCACTGAGTAGGGGTGAGCAGGTCTGAGAGCCCCGTAGGATCCAGCACACGTCAGATGACGCGAGCCCTGAAAGTTCCTGCTTTTCTCCATCGAATGTAAGCAGGTGCAGGGCTGGATAAGATAAATCCTTTCAAAATGTCTGTTTTAAGATATTTTGTGGAGATAAGAAGGATGTAAAATGGCATTTTTTTTTAATCAGAATGAGCAGAGTTACCAACTGTAAACCAAGGCTGTAGCCTTTGTCATCATCCGGGAAGTTGACTGGCAGCACAGTTGGTCTAACATTGAGTATGGTCTCTGCAAATAAAAAGTCCTGTTTCTGGATTAATGAAGATTACTCTCCCAAGGAGAGTCTATCTTTCTGGAATAACAAAAAAGATTATTTCCAAATAGCCTGCAGTGTCTGTGCTGGCCTACTTCCCAACACAAATAAACTTTTACATAAAAAATAGCAGTTGGAATCAAGAAAATAACTATTTTATGTTGTTCCACCTTAATTTTCCTTCATTATTCCTGAAAATGTAGCAAGCCTATTGCTTGTCCCCACCCTCCTCCATTTAAAGATAGGCTCATCACCCTTATTGGTGCAGGAAGCTTTCAGCAGCAGCAAAGGCGAGCTGGTCAGCAGTGAGTAGAGAGAACTCCTCCTGATCCTTACCGATACATTGCACTGAAGGCAAGAGGAAAGTCTGTTATTTATGGACTGGTTAAAAAAAAAAAAAAAAAAAGATGGATTGGTGGATTACAAAGGTTGGCTAAGGCAGGAGTTTTTCTTTTTTTCTGGGTTGTTTGGGGTTTTTTAAGGAAAAAATAAAGGTACCGAAGTGGTTGCTCTTATAGCATAAACTTTCTTTTATTTTTCTGAAGGCATTTAAAGACTTACTGAAATAGAAAAGCAAACTAGATCTTATCACAATATGTCTTCATACATTCTGGACTGAGTTTCTACCCTGTAATGTTCAGACAGACCACACTGTGCTTCCTCCTCTCCGTTTCTGCAACCTCTTACACAGATAAAGAGTCACGAGCATAAACACGCAAGAGACTGAGCAGCAGTGTGCTCTAGAAAGAATTTTTTTCCCACTATTTGTGACAAGTAATGAATTGTCATGGAGTAGTTTAGTTTTCTGTCATGCTACTGCTACATATTGATTTTCTGTGGTTTTATAGGAAAATCAGAGACTGAAACAGGTCCTTGCAATAACACCATACATCGGATCAAGCTGATACTGTGGTGCTTCAAGTAACAAACCTACAAGCTGCAGAAAACCACAAATCCGCCTGATCTATCTTTAGAACAAAAGTCACATCCTTTCATTGTTTTCATTGAACTTATGCAATGAAAAATGACATTTAAATTTGGGCACTTTGAAATTCTAGAGTTTATTTTATGCTTTACTGCTAAGCTCTGTGGCTTATATGGTACTCAGGAGAATATCGCATTGAACCCTCTAACACACTTTTTAATTAAAAATGTACTTTTGTTTCTTTTATATTACTAATTGTAGCTAAACCTTAATCTAATTTTCACACATCTTGTAATATTTACTCATTGAGTTACTTTTGTTGAACATGTCTTTCTCATTTTTAAATCTAGATAGAAACAGGGGCTTCAGCGTCAAGGTTTGTTCTGAATGACCTGCTCTGGGTGTCTGGGCTGGGAAGAGTGGGCACCAAGAAGGGCCATTATTTGGATGTAGATAGAGAGAAAACAGAAACTGGAAAGCAAAAATTGCAAAAAATGGATGCTGATGATAAAATATAAAAATGTATCCATAAAGCTTGAGTGGGTTTTAATTATTCACGGGATATGCACTTAGTATGATCATGAAATAGAAAGGAAGTCCCACTAGATCTTCTAAGACAGATTTGCCTCTGAAAAGCAAGCAAAAGCTCTTTCCTAGAAAACTACAGTGGCGGGGCTGATAGCACTGTCATCTTTACTGGCTGATGTGGTCTCTGATCCGCTGAGACCCCATTCCCGTTTCTCAGGACTTAATGGGAAATCTACTTGGAAGAGACAATCGCTTCACATAGAAAACAACTAGCAAAAATCTGCCTTGGAAATGTGGGTATTTCAAAAATGTTGGTAGAGTTCCTGAAATGTCTGGGTTTGTTTTGGTGTTGTAAAGAGTACCCTTAAATCACACCTTGAGTTTGTGATTCATGTCTGTTTTCATATTGAATTAATGCCTCGAACAGGAACCCAGTTAGAAGTCCTATAACCCTTTGTTATTTTAGTCAGTCAAGGGTGATGGAGGGACAACCAGTGCAGAAGAGGTAAATGGCCCAAGCCCCAGTCACCAAGTAAGTGCCTGGATTTTTTCATCTTTTGGTGATGGGTTATTGTCCCCTACTTCCATACTACTGCAGATTTCAATCACTGAAAAAAAAGTGGTACTGCTACGTGCTCACTGAGCTTCATATATTTACATCTTTCTTTACTTATCTATTTATCTTACCTATTCATACTATTAAACAAGATTTTAAAAGGTCACTATTCAATTTTTTTTAAATGCTTTTTACCAGATGCATTTCTTTTCTTAAAATAATTAGTGGTTTTATGTTCACTTTTATTCCTGTCTCTCTTGCTATTATTTTACTTTCTGCACACACCTCGGCTTAGGCAGCGAAACCAAATACACACAGCTAGAGTAATTTTTACTTTGTTGATTTTCTTGTCTCCTGAGGAAAAGATCATTTAGGTGGAAATTATATAGAAGAGAAATGAAAGTGAGAATGAAAAGTGTTCACTGCAATTTAAAAAAAGCCATGAAAATATTTTTTCTTCTTCTGTTTTTGTCTCTTTTATTCTATGTTCATAAAAGCTAAACCAAAACTTTGGCTGTGACCTTTATATTATATTCATTATGGCTTTAAAAATGCTTCAGAAAAATCACATTTTCATTAGAAATACAGATACTGTTACCTTTTCTGGGAGTCAAACTCTTATCTGTCACAAGTCAAGACATCAGAATAATTACATTTAGTGATGAGAGGTAAAACACAAGTTCTGTCTATAGACATAGGGTTTCCTTTGCTCCTGAGAGCAAAACTGAAGTTGTATTGAAAACTGACCTTTCAGGATTTCCTTTTATTACTTCCCTTTTTAATTCATAGTAAAATTATTTTCTCACTCTTCCTGTTTTTATCATGTCCTGTGATACTAAGGTTAATCTTTATGAATTATTTCTCTAAAAGCAAATATAGAAGGTCTTGACTTGTGACATTTATTCCTTATTTCATACAATAGCCTTATGAAACGATATGGGTAAGTGACTAAAAGTTACAGTCCTGGATTTACTTTTTATTATTTTATTATTTTAATTAGCAGCCATATTCCTTCCCATTTTTCGCAAATCAATTTATTAGTCTTCCTTCTTCCCTCGTTTGCACTGGTGTAAAATAGCACAGTTCATGACACAGAAGAGCTCAAGAAAGACTGCATCTGCTGTTGACTTTTTCCTTTTTTAGAATTTCTGTGAAATGATCTCCTTAAATTATGCAATTACATCTCTGGAATGCCGTGATTCTTCTTCGCTTTTCATCACTGCCATTCTGCCTGCTACAGAAATGCATTACAACACTGATCCAAAATCTGCGGAAATTTAGGGGTCTGCTTAAAAAACAGCCTCGGATTAAGGTCTCTGCAACATGGTGGGGGGAAAATACTATCCTGGTAATCTTTTTTTTTTTTTTTCCAGTGGCTCTGTTAATGTTGAGAGAGTAAAAGCAATCTGTCAGGTGCAGATCACCCTTTAGAATAAGAAACATTAACATGCTTCATTATTCATAGGCTTCACTTTGTATTTCCTGAGCTGCTCCCATCAATATAAAATATGCCAATTTCCTGCCTTTCAAGGTTAATATGAAACACCTCAAAGAGATGATCTGATTGGAATTTTTTTTTTTCTTATTTTGCCTGGAAAATGTACTATGCTTTTTTTTTTTTTTTTGAAGTGTTTTGTTTGACTAACATCAAAGGCCCAAACCCGCTTGCAGAAATAGTCCTGTTGCATCCAGTTTGGGTTTGGCTGCAACGCTGCAACTATCAGGCAACCTACACCATCGAAGCTTGTGGTGAGGAAGACTCGTCTCTAATTTTACACCCGCAGAATAAACCCACAGATTTCACAGAGTGTTAATGAGGGTTAGAAGTCATTCTGGCACCTTTGAACTCAGGCGTATCCAGTCTCATAGCTGTATTTGGGTGCTGTGGTTATTTCTGAATCGAATGTGCCATCATTTCAAAAGCAAGCCGAGGCAAACAAGAGTAAGAAGGATCTTGTCACACTAACTGATGGGTTCAGGAACTGAGAGCTTCCCGTCTGATAGTTAAAGTGAGTCAGAAGGAGAGACAGAATTGAATTTGGGTTCATGAAGTTCTGTTGGTCCTTGTGCTCCTGCGTCACTTGGGCACTCCACGTGCAGCCACGCAGGTCTGTCTCCCCCGGCGAGGAGAACGAGGCGCAGGTCGTGCGCGGTGTCTGAGCAGCCCCAGGTGACAGTTCTGTACTCTGACGTTACTGAATTGGCTTTAATAAACTCCTGACACTCGGATGGTGCCTGCCTGTGGTGTACGGGGCTACCGATCACCTCCACCTCCAGCTTCCGTGTGCCGTCTTCGCTTATCTCCTGCAGCACTAGAGCAAAAACTAGCTTCACTACCACATTTTTTAAGTCGAAAAGCAGACAAATGCGTGTATAAGCAAATATATACCCACGTATGTCTCTCATTTGGAAGAGCAAATAGTTAATACAAGCACATATTTTGTTGAGGACTTCAGCTAACTGGTCAAGACTGAATGTATTAAATGGTTGCAGGTTCTTTAATTTTAACATGGGGGGGGGGGGTTAAGATAAGGCGTGGAAGAAAGGTGAATCAAGTGAAAAAGGCCAGCAGTAATATTGCTACTGCCTCTCATTCTTGTTTCCCCAAAATTAGAGTAGCTTGAGGGTTTTTTTTAAACAGATGAGAGAGGTGTATTTGCATTCTGTTTCTCTAGAGTTTCTGCTTTCAAGTCCTCCTCTGAAATCACGATAATCTGAAAATGTATTTGTTTTTAATGAAAGCTAAGCTTGTCATGTAAGTCTATAACCCTAGGCCTTTAGAAGAACACCAAAAATTTCAAGACTAATGTTAAAATCCCCAAAGTTAGAAAAATTACACAGCATTAAGCTCTAGGCAGTGCCCTGAGGGCAGATGTAAGATTTCCAGCTTTTCAACATGGCAAATGTGTGCTATTTTAATAATTATGTTAATAGATAAGACGATAGGATTTTTTGCATAAGAAAAAAGAAAATCCCTTTTGCAAACAGATTTCCTAGCAAAATCGTATCTAGTCATTTGCTACTCTGCAAGCAGTGACAGTTTCATTGTCTTACCCTTTCTTTGCTAGATCTGATTTTTCTCCTGTGAGCTTCAAAGATATCCTGTACTTCTCTGAGTTTCCGAATCCTTTCTTTTACTACAAATAGGTGCTCTCTCATTGTGTTTCTCTTTGGAATATTTGCTATCTCTTCTTTTGCACTTGTACATGAAATTTTCTATGATGCTGTGGCCTTCCAGAGCTAATCCCTATGTTGCTATTTTTTTGGTGAAATGCCGCAGTTTTATGGTGGAGCTGTTTTTATCCTTTGCTTTGTGGTGTGTTTTACTTTTTTTCTCTCCCAAATCTTTCCCTTGCACTTTTTGGGTGCTTTCACAGCAAATGCTGGGGGAGTCTCAGTTGGCAGTGCATGGTTGTGGCTCCCTACATCTTTCCATGTATGATCTCTGCCTCCTAAAAGAGGCACAGATCATACATGTAAATAAAGCAGCTCTATGCAGGGATGGTTTGATCTTGCAGTCTTTGCTCATGTAAGTAATTCTATCAGCTCCCTGGCAGTCCCTCCCTAAGTCAAAGCTGCAGGAGTTTGTCCCAGACTCCGTAAATGAAAACGTGTTGGACAGCAGGATTTCTCCCTGCCAGGTGGTCTTTCATTTTTTAATATATTTATGGATCGCCTTCCAAAATGTTTACATTTTACGCTAAAAATAACCATTGTTTGAAACTGCTTTAGACGTTAAACTCCACAGAGAAGCCAGTTGCCCCAGCTGAAAGTGAACCAATGGGCCAAAAGAGCAAAGAGAGTTCAAAAGACAAGAAGTCTTCCGTGGAGCTGAGCAAGCAGAAAGGCAGCAAACAGGATACCAGGGAGCAGCCAGACTCCAGGGAGCAGCAAGCAGCCGAGACCGACTCCATCCAGAACGGAGGAGACGCTTCCAAGGAACCCTCCTACAAGAAGACAGAGAAGAGGCAGTCACTCGGAGGGTTTTTTAAGGGCCTTGTACGTTAAGTTGATCTTATCTTTTTAGTCATTTTTCAGCTGATTTAAGCCCTCAGCCTGCAAGCCGTTAACCACGCGAGGTTTGTGCTCCGATGGAGTCCAACTTCACAAGCAGCTTGCAGGACTAAGGCTAAGCAACAGCAAGATTTTGGGCAAAGGCAAGAAAATTGTGCCTCAGGGTACCAATTCACAGGCGGTTACGGTTCACTGTGGGAGAGCTGTAATTATTCCCACACCCCTGTTTGAGAGGTTCATGCCTTGGCTACTGGGATGACTCAACTGTTTCTGTAGCAGGTACTGAACCACCTACAAATTACAGTGTGTTTACGAAGGAAAAGTGGAGTTGGTGCGGGTTTACCAGGGTAACACCATGATGGTGGTTCAGCTGCTGCCTCAGAGCAGCTGGGCCATCCCTGCAAGGCAGGAAAGCCCTGCCAGGGAAAAATCAAAGTAGACCACTGGCTGGGTGGGAACCAGCACAGTGGTCACAAGATAAATGCCTCGTGTTAGCAATCAATTATAGACAAGTTAAAGCATACCAAAAAATGCATGTGTTTTTTTTTTCTTCCTGCCTTTTTTTTTTTTTTGTGTTAAATCTTACCCTAAATTTGCTATGCCCACTTCACTGAAACCTGAAATGTAGAAATGAAAGAATTCAGCATACTAAAAATCTGAGTTGATGTTACTGATGCAACTAGTGGTTCCTTAGAGCATTAAATAGATGGAAACTTCCCTCCCCCCGCCTCCCCCTTGTCCATATTCAGGGGCAACTATAGAAACAAAAGCTCAGGTTAGACCTGAGGCTCCCTCTCAAGCCTCAGCAAGAGGGCAGATTTCCATTGCTTTTTATAAATCAATTGCAAGGATTCATTTTGCTCCTCTTTCCTCCAATTGCCGCAACAGTAACGAAGCCACAGAGCTATGGGGTCATTTTTAAGCATCTTTTGGAAAATTTGCATGTAAACTGAGCTTCATCACAAATTTCAAGTGATGCAACAAACCTAAAACAGATTTGACTGTTGCCTGCAGCAACTCCTAGTGAATCTGGCTCCCCTGAGAGACATACAGCTTTTCTTCCTCCCTCCCTACCCTACTTTAAGGCTGTCAGGAAGGAAAAAGAACTAGGCAATCTCCTGGTCTGAAAGAAGAAAAATCAAGCAATATAGATTGAAATGGGAATGCAGATTTGAAAATTAGCCCTGTTAGGACACGGGGTTATGAAGTTAGGCTGCCATACAGACCAGTATGACTCATTCAGAGGCAGATGTTTTTCCACATCATAAGAAGTGTTAAATTTGCACACAATTCACAGAATTACTATGTATCCTACAGAGAGCGATTTGCATTACCAAAATTATTACATATTAGAAGGGGAATTAAGAAAAAAAGAAATAACTTTCTGCAATAATGATTAGCAGCAGTTAAGCCACTTCTGCTTTCTGTTTCGCCCCATTGTTCTGGGGTAAAATCCTGGTCTGCCGTGAATCAGTGGGATTTTCCTGCAGTTTCAATGGAGCAAGGAAGTCCTGGAGCTCACCTGGAGTAACTACCAACTTGCCTTGGCTTGCACTCATCTTGACTCCCAGGGAAGTCAAGAGGAGAAATCGTTTTGCGCAGTGCAATGTGAAAAAGCCAGGGTATTGTTTTCTACGTAGTTGTGAATTGTACTAGCTAATCAAAGTTACCCAATACATGTATGCTCATCTGCACTTTCCTTTCCTTACCCCCTTTGAAAATTCTGTATGAAATTTCCATCGTACACAGCATCGGTGCAGGTGTGTGGCATCTGATCCAGGCTCACAAGCATGGTGTGTAGGTGTCGTATCCTGCTCTGGGTATTGGCAACCTCCCCCCAACAGTGAAATCAGGAGTTCTGTTACTTAAACCGCTTAAATGACGGTAACAGATCTCTTACGACAACTGGAGGGGAGGAAGACAGCCATGTTTTTCTGGCATAGGTTATCTAGAAATGGGGCAAATGTTAACTACCTCTATTATTTCTGGAGATAGTTGAGATTTGTTTCTCTGGTCTGGAGATTTGTTGAAATTAAGCACTGACAGCCCTCCTTTGTCAAAATTCTCACTGTAGCCACTCTGTGTGAAAGGGTTTGTCTGTTGACAATTGCACTTTATTTTGTACGGTGTCATTCATCTAAGCTGTATCCAAAAACCTTTCATAGATTTTAACAATAGACACAAATTTAGAATTATTCCAGAAAGGGAGATATGAAGAAGTGCAAGCTGGCAAGGAAACAGGTTTTCAAGCGCAAGTTCATGAAAGACACAGAGAGAGGCAGGAAAGGTGTCGCTGATTCAAAGGGCAAGAAAAAGCTTTTTGATTGAGAGGAGATTGTGAAGAGGTAAAAAGACCACGTGGGGAAAAAAATGCAGAAATAATGTAGAGGAAGTAGAGATATTCTGTGAGATATTTTTGCTCGCTCGAGTAGCAAGCCAGACAGTTTGGCTGTATAGTCCTTTATCTTCTGTTGCAACTACAGAGGCCGATGGTATTCCTACGGCTTCCCTCTCCCATTAATAGAAGATGGCACTTAAAAACAAAAGAAAAAGCTGCTTTTGATAACAGTATAACTGATTTGGTCAGTTTATTATGCTTTTGAACTGGGAGAAAAAAATAAAAGCCAACCACAACAGAGATCTGTGTATGCAAAATATCTCACAGAAAATGCCTGCCTCTTTTTGAATATCCCTGAGAAGATCACCCGCACCTGAGAAACCCAGTTCTGCAGTGCTTCTAAAAAATACTCTACACATCTCCTAGGTGATCATGCTAAGTCCCAGGAAGGTGTAATCATTAATCTTAAAGTATTAGATCACACATAAACCAATGCCAGAACTTCCATTTCAAGATAACAGCTCAAAAATCTGGTGACAAGTCAGCAGAAATATTAAGCTTTATGCTGATAAAATGGAAGCAGAAGATATTTACCAGGGGATCCAGCAGGCCTTACTTGCTCACATAATCTGTGCCCACCAAGCCCCTCCTAAATTCTGGTGAGCTATTTCAATAGCAGCTATTTTAACATCACTCTCTCCTGAATCTGTCGATTCCTCTGGGAAAGGGCACGGAGCAAGAAGATGTCATAGTGCAGGAATGCAGCTGATGGGAGCACTTCAGTTCAAGCATCTGCTCCCAGTTGGGCTAAACGCTGAAAATTTTGATATAAATGCAGCCACTTAGGCAAGCAAACAGTGTTACGGCCTGGCTGCGTGGTTTTAGCGCAGACGATAAGGTCCAGTGGTTGTTCCTATGGTAAAAGAGATTAATTTATAAGCTATATAAAATGCGAAGGTATTTAGTGAGTCTTAAAAAGATTAGATTAGAAAGAAAAAGAGAGGGGGGAAAAAAAAGATTAATTACATTGTTTTCTGAGCTGGAATAACTCATACTTAAGTTGTCAGAAGCTGGGAGTGCTTAGCATGTGGAAACTATTCTGGCCTATTCTGATTAGAGTATCTGGTATACTGACACAAACTTCTCCTGAGCACAAGCTGGAAAAAAAAATATTCTCCAATACCGTGACGTTCCTGTGTGTGCACTTTAAAGTGCTCTGCCCGAAAGAGTATGCTTCAGATGAATTTTCACAAATGCAGGCAACTTCCACTGCACTGGAAGGGGTTATGTGAAGTAACTGAGAGCAAGACGTGAGCCGGTGGTACCTGTGCTTCTGAATCTAAGGGCAGAGCTGGAATTTGTCCGTTAAAAGGGCAGGAACAAAGTTATTTCTTTTACACCGGGCTTGGAAATTCCAGTTTAACAAGAATCATCTGCCAGTCTCCCTCAAAGCTTCCTGCCTTAATCAGCAACCACCTTGAAAATGGGTGCAGCAGGGAGACTGCAATATAAGCAAATAACACACGATACTTCTGCAAATGTGCTAAATGAGTCAAAACAGGGATTATCTCAAATGAGCTCCCACTCCTCTACTTCTCCCTCCACCTGTTTATAGGAAGAATGACAAATAGTATCAATAGAATAGTATTATGGTGTTTCCTATCAGTTTAAAAAAAGCTTAGTATCTTCAGGCATCAGACAGGAACAGCTACAGCTGACAGGCTCCATTGCTCTTGTAATGTGAGAAATCTTTTCACTCATGTGTAGGTTTTTAGGGTTGCTGGATTAATTTGGAATGACTAGCTCATTTAGTATTGTTTGATGGATATTAGGAACTATTACTTTTTTTTTTTTTTATGTCTGCCATTTGCTGCTACATTTAAGCGGCCAAAAAATTTTATTCTGTTCTAGAGCGTTTTCCAAACTCAACGTCGGTGTCAGCAGAAGCAAACCCATTGCAGCCAACTGAGCTGCACGAGACTACAGTTAAAGACAGGGGATTCTTTTAGTCCATTGTGATTTTTGGCTGCTCTTTCTTATACTTAGATTTTTCAAAGGTGAAAAGTTAAAAGAATATCAATGAGGTAGAGCCTAATCAGTATAAAAAAACCCCACTGTTTTTACTTCCCTGAGAGGGATGAGGAAGTTGAGATCTCTCACTCTCCCGGTCTGACACAGAATAGCCCTATGGTGACCCGAAGGGATGAGTCAGGGTTCCAGTGTGAAACATACTGTGTGCAAGGACAATTCTCATATGATTTTGCACGGTTCCTATTGTAGGGAAAGCACACAACCACTACCTTTAGCTTTGTCATGCTGTTTTTCTGTTTAGCATGTCATGGTTTAAGCATGTGGCTGCAAACAGCATTGGCATCCTACGCAACTTTAACTGTGACCTCTGAAACAGTGTTTGCGGATCCATTTTGCTGTCACATTCCAAAGTTTCGATGGCTTCAAGGCCAGTAAAATTAGGTCAAGGCATCTTAAACTAAAGCCAAGTTTTTATCAATTACTGGTCAAAAATTTAGTTGGTATAGCTGGATCTATGCATTTCCTTCATCTAAGCCGGATTAGTGTCTTGAACTGGTTCCAAAACCAGAATTATATTTCTAGTGTAAAAAAGCTTTATCACTCTAACATTGTCAAATACCTGTCATGCATGAAAGTATTTAATGTTCTTTTAACTTAGAGCAGACCAAGGCTGGCCATAATACACTATTAATCATGCTTGAAGGACTCTTAGCATGGTTGCAGTGAACCGTTTAGGCCAGGGAAATTTTAGAGAAAGTTATGCCAGAACTGCAAGTACACAGTAACATGTCTCTGGTACGTTAGTCCACTTTCTAAAAGCAATTGTTTTCCATGCTGACTGTGAAAATTATATTAAAATAACCAACACATTTAGGCAAAGTTGCAAGCAGTAGCTTTCTGGGGTTGTCATGATGCAGATGCTGCTTGTATACTTATGCATATTAAATAAAAGGCAAATTGAGAAAAGCAGAGAGGCGAAATGAGCGGAGAATATCTGCTAGCAAAACGCTAACACGTAATCCTAGCCTTAACTGTTCTGAAATATTTGAAAATTTTTATAAATTTCTGTATCTTATTTTCCAGGGTTCCAAAAGGATGTCTGATGCAGAAGTGCAAACAGATCCAGTGTCTATCCTACCTGCTGGGAAATCCAAGTAATGAACACAGGTGGCTGCTGGAGGACCAGCAGCTCTCTGTAACCTCCCTTGCAGTAGAGATGACTCATTATTTTCCTTTACATGGCTGTCATCAAATGCCTGAGGCTAAAGCAAACACTGGTGTATCATTTAAGGTATATCATTTACAGGGTTTGTTCATTAGATGTTAGAAAGCAACTCTAAGGTTCATGGAGCAATGTGTAGTATATTTAAAGAAAGGTCACGTGGATGATTTTAAGTCTATAGAGGGTAGAGTATGTAAGGTAAGAAAGTGGCAGTGAATTAAATAAGTGGCAGAAAAAAATGCATGTGACAAAGGAATGCAGTTTGTGCAGCAAGGCACGAGCAACAAATACAAATCCTCAGCTTTAGAGAGCTTTAAAGCAGCCAGGGGAAAAAAAAAATCTCCTTTGATAAATGTTATACTTAAATGTAAAAACAACCCAGTTACCTTTTGTGGTTTTCAATAGAGCTGAAATTAGAAAAAAGTCTGCAGTATAATAGAATCAGTGGTTATAAAGTTATGCTTCATATGGGTTATTAATGTAAATTAAAACGCTAAAATGCAAAGGCTTTCTTTACATGATTGAGGCGACTTCTCTCTTGTTTTGGTGAGGTGGGATAACAAATTAAAAACTATTTAAGGTTCTAATAGGAACACAAGGGGGCACCCGCGTCCCCGGCGTAGTCCTAACTCCAAGGCTGTACCTACAATCCTGTTATTAATGTTTTTCAGATTTTAGGAAACTTAGTTGTTTCATCAGATATTTGTTTATATCCATACTTGTAATTAATGCTAATAAAAAAAAAAAATCCAGGCACCTCCCTGTTTCACAAGACTGCTGTAATAACTGTAGTTAATAAATTTTACAGAAAATTAAGATTTCTGTGGTTTATTCAAACCTGGGCTAACCTGGCCAGGGAAGCATGGGCCTGACATTTTAATCCACACTAGCATCTGAATGATTGAGTACTGTATATTTTGACCTCCTTATGATTAAATGAATACTTATCCTTTCAAAAAAATCATTTGTTGTTTTAATCTTAAAACAAAGTTTGTCATTTACATACCTGTTTTCTGATGATTGATGTGACATTAAGGCACAAATCAACACATAAAAACAGTGCCTGTGAAGTTAATAGCTGTCATTCTTTATTTGAGTAAAGATTACAACCGGAAATCAAGTGAGAATTCTGAAAAATCTGCAGAATTGCATTTCTAACCAGTCACAGACAACAGGTAAAAGAGCCTTTTTTCTCCACATGAGCCACTGTAGGTAAGTATTTTTGCACTGGCCTCTGCAAACCTGTGGACTTGCAGGGGACAACCAAAACTTGCCGGTGGTTCCATGCACAGAGAGCAGACAAAAGGTCCTTTAATTATAATAGTACTTTCTGTTCTCCTCCCTAGCACAATGGGCCTTTGATGACATATAAAGTGATATCAACCAAGAGTCACTGCTTACTGATTTCAAACCTGATTCGTAACGACCTACTTCTACATCTGTGTAGGACCGGTGACTTCTGTGCAGCCCCATTTATGGTAGAATCAGTGAAGAATTGGGCTGGTTATCAGAAAAAAAAAGCCTTAGGCTTTGTTTATGCTACAAGACTATACAGCTTTAATTAAATCAATGCATGTAAAGCTACGTACACAGAGACAACCACCATGGTTACATGCCGGTATGAAAGTGGGAGATGTCAGCATAGTGAGTGTTACCAGAAAAGAGGAATAAACAATCATGCGATTTGCTGGCTTTGTACTGCTTGTATGAAGCTTCACACGGTGCGTACTTGCCTCTGCATTAGAATAGCATTTAAACAATTTTCAAATAAAAATATGCTCTGGCTCATTAATTATATTACAGACTGTATATATATTATTACATTATAGACAGTGTAGATATTATATTATGGATACATCAGGCCTTCTGTGGAAGAGAACAACTCTTCCTTAGTCCGCACTTTCGGAGCAGGTCTGCGTTGCTTGAACTCTGTATTCCCGGGGCAATTAGGACTGCTGACCACGTGACTTGACCGTATCACTTAGCAATGGGGCTAATTTCAGGAATCGGGAAATCCTCTTGGCAGAAAAACAAGAAAAACAGTAAGTTTGGCTGTGGATGCCCCTTATGCCACTGAGCTATTATTGCAGATTAAATAACGCTTAGTGTTGGCACTGCCTCCCACGTAGAAACTCCCCATTTTGTTTGATTCCTCTCTGATAACAGGAACAACACAAGCTTTGAAGAAGCGAGTCAGCCTTCTCATAAAGCAGCAGCACATGGAGGCCCAAGAGGAAGAAAGGTCTTAGGAGACGCATCCACAGTGAAGTTAAGCTTCCGCATTCCACATGCCATATAAGAAACATAAAAGTACAGCTTTTATGTTCAGGCCCGGTAAAGCTTAACAAGTTATTTGGAAATCAAAGCTTTGGAAGAGGCTGCAATCCAAGACAAAGGAAAAGAGCAGCCGAAGCAATACATTGCATTTAGACTGTTGTCAACAAATAAGCTTTGGGTTTATGCGTAGGATCTTTTGTGGGGAACTGAACCACATCAGGCTGCTTCAAGGTGTGTTTCATGTAGGCATTTTGGAAGCATTTTAAGAAGCTAATGCAACCTCATAAATATAAAAATCCCAGGGAATGGATTAAAATTGCTACTTTTTGTGTAAGAAATTCTTCCCTCCAACAGACAGATGTTTATCCGTAGAAGTGTGCACTCCCAGGGAGTTTTGGGGCTCCGCCACGTGTCCCGCTGTCTCTCGGGACTAGCCACGCTTGCCACTGCAGCACGGGGCAGCTCCGCAGCGGGGTGGGTGCCGCGGGTTTTTGTAACCTGGAAGCAAGTTGTCTCCCGTGAAAGGATATCTGGGCTCAATTGTTCTTCTCTGGAAGCTGCCCAGATGTTTAACGCCACTGCATTTCAAGAAGGTTTTTATAGATAACTCCTGACAAAACTGCCCTGCGCCGACTCTTACAATGCGCAGACCAAGCAGAACAATGTGATTTCTGTCATTAAACAGCCCGCTCATTAATTCAGCGCGTAACCAGCAGCTAATTACCAGTGCACACAAAACAGGTAATCACACTTTCGCAGCTATTATTTATTTGGTGTCAGCATTGCCTACAGACCCTTGCCTAAGAAAACCCCCCAAAGCCTGGTGGTTTTTTGGCCTGCCCTGTCCACCGGTTGTTTTGTGCCTCTCTCTGAGGGGGGTCTCTGAGGGGGCTCCATTGCAGGCCACGGCCAGGGTGGCTGCAGCGAGGCCTGCCCAGGCCCATCTCCATGGACAGGCCTGGCTCCATGGACAGGCCCATCTCCATGGACAGGCCCATCTCCATGGACAGGCCTGGCTCCATGGACAGGCCCGTCTCGATGGCCAGGCCCATCTCCATGGACAGGCCCATCTCCGTGGCCAGGCCTGTCTCCATGGACAGGCCCATCTCCATGGACAGGCCCGTCTCCATGGACAGGCCTGTCTCCATGGACAGGCCCGTCTCCATGGACAGGCCCATCTTCATGACTAGGCCGGTCTCCATGGCCAGGCCTGTCTCCACATCCAGCCGACCCCCTGGCCCCAAGTCACCTGTCCCCGGAGTGGGGAGGGAGACTGTCCATTGTTACACTTTCCCCCACATTTTAGGGAACGGAGGGAAACTGAGGCAGCCCTGAGGGCTGGGCCTGGCCCACGCCTGTGCTCCAGGACAGTAGGTTTGTGATGGCTGCTGTGACCCCACCTGGCTTTCCTCTAGCAGCAGTGCTGGGACAGGGGTTGTTGGCAGCCACAAAATGGCTATGAACTGTAAAGAATCGCCTGGTGGGTCATAGAAAGAAAGAGATTTCACTGCATTCGACCTGTGGGGGTTGAAGTGCTGCTTTAAAGCCTGGTGCCAGAGCGGTGCCGGCTGTTTGTGTGTGCAGGCTGCACACCTCATGCCTTCTGGTCCCCTCAGCCTCCTCCATCAAAGCCGGAGGACTGCCGAGGAGTTTCTGCAGGTCTGCAGAATAGATGCTGAAAATAGAAGTACATTCCTGCATAATAGGATCTTCACAGGTTCCTGTTGTGCCACTCCTCTCCTGAAAGCATTGGTTCTGTTGAAGTGTGTGCATCCATCAGTTATGCTGTATTCGCATTCCTAGGGAGGCTTGCAAAGTGATAAACACCTTTGAGGGTACTTAAAAAGTACAGACTTTCTCCCTGTTGACTATGTCAGGCCTGTGTCTACCCGTAGCCTGGTGTTAAACTGGAGCAGTTTTTCAATTGGGAATCTGATTCAGATCTTGCCCCTTGCAAGTACTAGATTCTTTGCTTTAGGAGATGAGGGGTTGGTCTGCTCACATTGGGACCAGGTTCTGACACCTAAGAGAGTAACAAAGCTGCTTCCCGGGTTTGTGTGTTTCACATTGCTCACTCTGTGTGCAGGGCTTGGAATGTTTTTTAAGACTACCTTAATGCCCTTCTGCATGTAAATGTTTACAGCTGACTTTGAGGCGACTTATGCAACAAAATCCATGGGTTTAGAATCGTAGAATCATAGAATTGTTCAGGTTGGAAAAGACCCTTGGGATCATCAAAGTTCAACCATCAACCCCACCCTACAAATTTCCCCCCACACACCATATCCCCCAACACCACATCTAAACAACTCTAAAACACATCCAGGGATGGTGACTCCACCACCTCCCTGGGCAGCCTATTCCGGTGTCTGACTGCTCTTTCTGTGAAGAATTTTTTCCTAATGTCCAGGCTAAACCTACCCTGTTGCAGCTTGAAGCCATTCCCTCTTGTTCTATCACTAATTACCTGTGAGATGAGACCAGCACCAACCTCTCTACGATGTCCTTTCAAGTAGTTTTAGAGAGTGATGAGGTCTCCCCTCAGCCTCCTCTTCCTCAAACTAAACAGTCCCAGATCCTCCAATTGCTCTTCATACGATTTATTCTCCAGACCCTTCACCAGCTTTGTTGCCCTCCCTCCACTCGCTCCAGCGCCTTGATATCCCTCTTGTGTTGGGGTGCCCAAAACTGGACACAACACTCCAGGTGTGGCCTCAGCAGTGCCGAGTACAGGGGGACAATCACCTCCCGACTTCTGCTGGTTTTATACATAGAAAAGATAGAACGACAGAGGATAAACAGAAAGAGCTAGTGCACGGATGAGTCGTGGCTGTGGGAACCGACCCTATTTGTGAGGTTAGAGATGGAATAGCTCTAACTTCGGTACACTCAGAACATCAGTGAAGAATCTGGATTTGCTATAGGCTCCACCTCTTCTGGATAACACACCCAGGTCTTTACTGGCAACTTCAGCAGTTTAGCAGTTCTGAGAACACAAAAACAGGAAATTCTGCAGCAGCCTTGACAGAGGCTGAAGATGCGTATAAATTCCTTAAAGATTATATTATTTTCTCAAAACAAATTATCAAAAGCCTTGAAGAAGAATAAAGCCCTTATCAACACTCTTTGCTTTTACTTAATCATTTCCTATTAAATTTGCCATCTACTAAACTGCATAGGAAAACAGCCTCCTGCACAGGAAGCATTAGTGATTTGACTTTAAACCGGAAAGGTACAAAGTCCGAATTCCTTCTTTATCACATCCCACTGTAAGCAGGTGATGCGGCATTCGACACTACCCCTTCACCTACCTTTACACTGAGTAGGAGTAAGGTCCTTTATGATTATCGCAGTGCATGGGCAATGATAAAGACAGACCCTGGACACAATCTTCAGGATATTTAAAACATGATTAGAATTTGGCAGACTCATCTTTGTTGCAGTACTTCAGAAATTTTAAGGATGTTTGTGATTACTTCACTATAGTTGTTTGGAAAACATAAGGGAAGTGTGGATTAAGTTGCAGAGTTTTCACTTTTTTTTTTTCCTGTAAGCAGTTTCTAGTCAATTGGAGAAATAGATTCTTAGCAGATATAAACTGAAATTGTATTACTTGAGTAAATAAAACTGAAGTAACCCAGTCTGTTAAGACACTGTCATCACAGGAAGCTTTCTCTTTGCAGCTTTTGAGCACTGGCAGTGGCTGTCAGAAGTTAAGGAAAAGAATTGCTTGTGAAAAATTGGCTTTTAAAATTGACCTTCCTCTGAAGCAATCTTTTTTTATGTTTTTCGGTTTCTTATTTTTAGCCACTGATTCACAGCAGTGGAAAAGCATATAATTATCAAATGCCCTGTTCCTACACAGGTAGATTATACAACCCCTGATAAGCAAAAGACTCGTAGAGAGAAGAACATATGCCTGTCTGGTAGAACTGAAAATCTGCCTGTCGCTCATCCACTTTAGAAGGCCCAAATCAAAACACTGCTGTCACGATTCCTCTGCAGGCAGGTTGTCATAGAGCGCTGCATTCAGGGAACGTCTCCCTTCAAGGGCACAAAGAGAGGGTTTGGAAGAAAGCGTGGGATTTTGCCAGCAGCCGGCTTCAGCCTCCACCTGTGTGGGCTGGGAGGGAGCGGGGGTTACCGGGGCAGTGGGCAGCACTGTAATTGCTGCTACAATGGCAGGCTTGTAGGAACAGCAAGAGTTTAGCTTGCAGATGTCCTGCTGCCTGCTTCTGATCCTGGATCTGTTCCTTCTCAAAGCCTTCTCATTCAGCCTCTGTACAGGAGACCATAAATTCCTATCGCTGCATAGTTTACACTATTCTAGTAAATATATGAACATAAGTGCTTGTTGCCACCACTCTGGAGATGACACCATGTTATGTATGAATGCACAGCGTCCTTCGTTACTGAGGAGATCAGATTCATATAAACAACTAGATAAATAGATACCTGGCGAGTTCCTAAAGCCTGGTGATTCTCACGGGAAGTACTACAGGAGACTTGTAGAAGTAAACCTGTGCTAGCCCTTCAGCTAAAGTAGTTCACAGCCTTGGGTATTTACCTCTGTAAATTAAAATCCCTGGGTGCGACCTGAGACGACTGAAAGGTGTTCTCTGGCTCAGCTGCCAGAAGAGCAGGAGAGTAAGTAGGTGGAGACAGTAACCTCTTCAATGTCTGCAGCACCCTTCATCAAATTCAGTAATCAAGGCTAGATAACTTTATTAGCACCTATTTATTGACACAAAATGGCTGTATCTATATTGAAATCCCCAATCATGGAGCAGAACCTGGTCTTAGATGTTACAGAAACAATTCCCTGTAGCCAGAGAACCCGCTAACAGCGCACACTTGAAGCATTTTGGTGATTGCAGGTAAGCGCTTGCAACTGTCCTAGCAGAGCACCCCTGCCGGAGACATGATCTACTCAAATTTAATTCCAGTGTGACTAAATCCATGCTAAGGATTTTATCGATGTTTTGGCTATACTTGAAAATAATTTTTGGCTCTCTTCTCCCACCCTCTCACCTCCACATAATCCTGCCAGTAAAACTGCCGAGTAAAAACAAGGTTTTTGTCTCCATCAGTCTGCTGTTGTGGTGGGGTCTGCAGGTCTCACAGAGACCTAGCAAGGGTTAATTGCTGCAGTGGGGTGAGTCAGCCCACTTGGTTTTCATATATGGCTTGCTGAGGAGGTTTAAGCTCCTTTGAAAGGGATTGGGAAGGAAGACAGAGCTAGCATATTAGCTGCTAGAACGTGAAAGGCCAGGTTTGGAGAGAAGCAGGTAGGAACTGTGTGTTATTGAACCATCTCTCAGGCAGGTGGGCCAGTGTGGAATTGTTTTGTTGTCTTTTCAGTCTGGACTATGTGGAGTTCATTTATGGCCTCTCAGGGAGGCATCAGTCCTTGATAAACTTTTCTGGGGTTAGTGTTCTCTGGAGTTTGTGGTGTGATTTTTCTGGAAGCGCTGTGGCAATGCCTTAGCTCAAGCCCTCCTTAAAAACGGACCTTTTGGAAGCATGGCACGTCTGTAACCCAGTGAAGCGATGCACTCTCCCGCCTTTTTGTTAGAAGCCTGAAGGTGGACTTTGCCACCTAACATCAACCTGAAAGCATAAACAAGTTTGACCTCTATCTATATTTATTTATTGATGAATGGCAGTACTAAAATGCAAATTTACTCAAGCCCAGAAGTACATAGGAGTATTCATCACAGAAATAACAAGCTTACTTTCTAAAGTTGCCTTTCCCTGTAAAATGTGCTCGCGTTTTGTAAGTGGGGAATATGTCACTCTAAAGCCTCACTGAGAGACCTGTGTAGGGCTTGTATTGAGTGTCTTGACGCTGAAAGAATGATGGTGGATTTTGGCACATCAGCATCTGAAAGCCCGCCTGTGCCAGACAGCATGAAATATTGTTTCTTGATGTGTGCTCTATAGAAAATACTTCTTTAGTCTATTTTTATTGGGTTAATCTTGGTCAGTTTATTTTGGTTTGGTTTGGTTTTTTCCTTTCTCAACAAGCAAAAATATCTACATATCTTACGTTTGTAGTCTATCTTGATTGTTGCAAAGAGGCTGGGAAACAGTGCAAAAGGAACCTGAAGCCTGTGATGTCTTCAGAGCCTCCAGGAGATGTGGCATGACGAGGGTTAAGGCAAATCTGCCTTCTTTCATTGTCCCGCCTCACCGTGTCAGTCACCATAGCGGACCTGCGGTGATGTAATATAATATGGACACGGAGGCTTTTAAAGAACGTCACTTTGAGACAAAACATGTGCTTTTAGAGAAAGTTGTTTGTTTTAACTGTACCCCAAATTAAGCATTCGTCATCTTGTCTCCTGTAAAGCATATTGTTCTAGCTTGGAGAAAACTGAAACTAAACCGTATGCTGCAAGTGGAAGAATTTAGAAAAAATTACTCTCTTCCCATCAAGTCTGTGCCTCATTTTTCTAGCTTCGAGGACAAAAAAAAACCCAGTAACTGCTGTAGACAGGGTAAAGATGGTAGTTACTATTCGTAGTCCATTACACAAGAGTAGGTGCTTTCAACTACTTGGAAACAAACATTGTACTAAAATTACTACTGGTTACTGGCAGAATTACTTGTAAATGCCTATATTCTAGGATGGAAATAGTATTTAGGGTTTTGCAGAAAGTGTTTCTTAAGCTTTTTGTTCACAGACATATCTTTGTTCTTATGTACACACATTTGCCAAGAATTTCCTAAGCAACTAATGATTATGCATGCTTCAATTTTAGGGTATTCGGCTCGTAACTTCTCAACCTTTTATAAAAGCTGAATCTTTGGCAGTGACATGTTGTAAAGGTCACCCCAAATTGACATTATTAACATGCTTTCCACTTCTCATTTATTTTGAATTTAGTCCCCCCCATTGACTCTTCATGAGACTGTAGTGTTAGTTCCTGTAAAAGCTGAAAAATATGATGTCAGTTTGGGAATGGATTTTGGAGTTTGAGGACAACTTCCTATCTGTTTCTGAGGAGTATTTTTTAATGCTTTCAGTATCAAAAAAGCAGTCAGACTCCTTGCATTGATTCCATTTATCTACGTACTTTTTTTATATGTGACTTCCTCTTAGTTGATCTCTGCCCTACCAACAAAAGAACATGCAGTACTGAAGTACTTCTGAAAGATCTCAATTTGCAATCTGAGATGAGAATTAAAACTGATGTGCATAATCCAGCTATCATCACCAACAAACACCTCAGATATTTAAAGTGAGATCTTTATTCCAGTTGTTAGTCTGAATTTGGATCTTGCTGTTAGCTGTCTATAGAGGAAAAAACCATTCTTCTCTGGCTGGAAAGATCAGGTTTGTAAGTTAATGCAATGTCTACCTTCAAAATATACACCTCTGGTAAGATAATGTATTATTGTTCCTACACTTATTTGTATTTCATAAGTGTAGTTGGGCTTCCTTACATTAAAGCCAGAGAGAGAGACAGCACTGAAATAGCCCTGATTCACATGTGGTGGTTGTTCAACTGAGGTATGTCCACGCTTAGGCAAGACAGACCTTTTTCTTTTTCTTTTTGCATTTGGTAGGACATTTAACTTTCATTATCAGAACTAGTCCTGAGCTGTTTATGATTTAATATCCGGCCCACGAGGAGGTTTAGGCTTGGGCCAGATGATGAACACTATATAAAAGCTAATGTTGCTGCACCGTATAAAGAATGAGCTCAGGTGGAAAAGGGAAGGTGCGAAAAGGGAGGTGTTCGCAATGAAATGGACTGCAAACAAGCTGCCGCAGAACCATATGTACAACCTGTTCTCAGCAGTGAAATATTAAAGATGAAGCAGATAAAACAATCCTTGGTATTGAAAATAAGATTACTGCTTTCATGCATGTGTATTAGCACTGCGGCCCTTTCCCCAGATGGACACTATTAAAGGGAGTAATCAAATATCAACATGTGTTTCATACAGAAAGAGATCCTAAGCTAACTGGCTAGCAGGAGAATTTTTGTGTTTGTTTATTTTTATATTAGAGAAATGACAAAGGTTTTAAGCTTTTTTAGGCTGATACTGTATGGCTGATCTGGTGGTTACTGGGAACTCACCGTGATCCTCAAGTTCCAGTCAAAAAAATGTGTAATACATGTCTTTTAAGAAAAAGTATAATGCACGAACCTGGCTTCACACAAGGTCTTATCGCTATTTCTGGTAGGTTTCAACATGTGCTAGGATAATTTCGATGTCAAAAATTGACTCGCTTTTACTGTAATTAAATGGGTATACATCAGGATTACCTGAACTGACTTAAGTAGAATCACAGAGTGCAGAACAGATGCAGTGCTGCAGATCTTGAGTGGCGCTTGTCCTCTCTCGGTATGATAAATATTGCAGCTACTTACTGAATTACTTTGCGTATGACATTTCTGAAACTGATTCTGGACCTAGCTGGGAGAAAAGGACACCGTACACAGATTTGCAATCGTCACATCAATCTTCCAGTGAGTAATCGCAATCCCATCCAGTTCTATTCAGACTGTCCAGAGCAGTCTCCTCCCCCGTCTTCCTGGCAGAAAAACAGACAAAATTGTCACTTCCCCAAGTTGCTTCCTCATGCGGCAGCTGAATCCCATCTCCGTCCAGCTCCCCTGGTCTGGGCTTCACTTCCCCAGCGCCTTTGTGTCTTGTGAATGCTGTGTGATGATTCTCGACATGGTCTCCCCAGTAAATCTGAAAAAACTCGCTGCTGTTATTACAGGAATTGAAAAGTACATTCCCAGAATTACATATATTCTTAACCACCAGTTTACCAGTTTGCTGCTTGAATTTCTGTTAAACTCTCTTTTTTTATTATTTTCTTACGTAGTCCTGCTGTTCTGCTGCACTTAATCTGTTTGTCTATCATAATGTTAGACTTGTTTTAACTTTTATTGAGGCAGTTGATAAAATCCTGTGGATTACTGAACTCAATAAAATCTGTATGCCCTGCAATTGTGTATTACACAGTACTTCGTGATCTCGCAAACTCACTAAATGTCAGCACAGTGGTACCAATAAAATTGTACACACTGCTTTTCTAACAGGGCAAGAATGAGTTGTTCTGTCCAAAAATGACTGTCTGAAACAGATTTTCCACGAACAGTTTTGTCCGTGTGTGTGCATGCATGTACACACATACAATCCTGGCATTCCTGGGACCTCATGGATTAAGTTCCCATAAGCACACATGATATAATTTCTTCCAGGACCAGTTTCATGTGGTAATGTCATTGTTGCACAACCGCTTTTCTCAGCTTTAAAGTAAAGACATAAAGAACTAAATAATGAAAAGTTTTCCTCCTTACCTCCCTCACTAATTTTTTCCAATGTGAAATTTAAAAACCACAAATTAAAAAACNTTCAGTCGCTAAAACTCTTCAAGCAGTTGCACTTGCAAGTTTGTGTTTGGTGTTTTGGTTTTTTGGATTGTTGTTTTGTTGTTGTTGGTTTTTTTTTTACTGTCGTCCCATTCATAGNATCAGAAGTACAGACGTTACCTTACATTAAAAAGGGCTTCCTTATCTTCCCCCTTCCCCACCCCCAAACCAGAAGGTTTTTTCGACATCCTGCCTTGTTTCTGCTTTCACAGCAGGAATATGCTTTTTGGCATGGACCGTACCTTACACTAACGACCCGGCCTGCCAACAATTTAATAGCTCTGCTGTGTGATTATAGTTTTCAGGCCGTACCCACTTTATTGACACAGTTTCCTTTTNCCCAACAAACCAAACCCCCAGCTCTCCATGATGGAATAGAGATGAGGGAGGGGAGAGAGGTGCCTATAGGTGCTGCGGTGCCAGGGGTGGGGATGTCACAGCAGGGGAAGGCACTGGGGGACACCATTTTGGTGAACTCCCAAGTCCATCTGTTTTCTTGAGGAGCATCTTGGTGATCGTGGAGGGAGGCTAATGAAAGGGTCCTCCAAAATGTTTTCAGAGCAATTTCTTCACAGCGGTGCTCTGGGTAAATAACGCTTCTGCAGCCTCAGCGAAATGGTGGCTTATCCTAACTATAGCTTAGTGCTGAGCACAGGACAACAGTGCACACCTCCAAACCTCCCTGCTTCTTCCTCTGTTTACTCTGATTTTTTATTTTTTTTTTTTTAAACCAGGATTTACAGCTCAAGCTGGATGTTGTGCCCAGAAATCTCTGTTCAGGTTTCCTGTTAATCATACCCTCCTTCACAAAGACTAAAGCAATGCCGCTGTATGGTTTAATTCTTAATATTTGGCTGAGGAGAGGCTCCTGCTCAGCATTGTGCAGGGGATCACTGCAGATGGGGTTTCATTCCGTACCTTTTCTGGGACCCCACTGATTAGAAGGAGTGGGGCAGGCAAAAGTGAAGGAGTGTCACTGAAGGGGAAAGAGAGGGGTGATGATAAAAGGGAAATGAGAGAGCTCTGGCTTCTTCATCAGCTGCCTTGCAAAAGCTAATGTGCTTAGGACAGGGAAAAAAAAATGCCTAAAAATGTATCTATGTGCAGTGTGACATGAATGTTAAGCAAGTGCCACAGAAGTGCTTTTAAATTAAAAAGAGAGAGGATAAATAGGAGTAAGTGCCTTATGTATATGAAAAGACATATTCCTCACTCCATTCTCTCTTTGCCTTTCAAATGCAGAAGAAACAAAAAAGAGAGATTTGGTCGACACCATAACAGGAAGTCACTTTTTGTGCTATTGTGGATGTGTTATTGTTCTTCTCTTACTGCCTTGTTCATATTAAGAATGAAATAAAAACAATGCTAATGACGAGAGAGGGACAAAGCCTGTGCTGGGACAGATGGCTGTTTGAAAGGAGACATGCTTACCTGTGTACTTAACCACACTGATTTGAAGAAAAACTATGCTGTTTACTCTCACCGTATCCTTCTCAGAAAGCAACTTTAAATTTTCTGCTTGAGATCTATGAAATCTCTTACCCCGTAAACCTTTCCCTCCTAGCACTGCCATCCGATTGGGAAAGCTGTTACCTAATAGAAGCAACTCAAGCGTGTCTGGTACAACATATTTATAGGGTTGATGGTACAAAATATAAATAGGGTTGATGGCTGACAATTGCACAGTTAAGCAAAGACAACTGGTTTGTGATTTACATCTGTCATAAGTGTATCTACAGTCGTGCAGTCAGTTCACATATAAGTCAGATAACTGTATAACTGCTTGGTGAGACACATAATTGCCTAGTTATGTACATAATTAATTAAATTCTGTATGCAATCGTAACTGCATAAGTAAAACAGGAGTGCAGTCATACCTGTCACAATAGGCTGAGCTTGGACAGACAGCTGAGTTATTAATGAGAAAGCCTTGCGTATACTGGGACAACTGGGATCCTTAACTTGTCATCTGTGTAACCTCAGCAGAATAGCCACCGCAGAATCAGTCACTTTTAGAAGGAAGTATTGTTATCCTGCAGTCTGCACCAGTCCAAAGTATTCACGGTCCCTGCCCTAAAGCTGAAGCTGAGAAATAAGTTGCCAGCATTTCCGGCATTATTTGTAGTGCAAATTCATCGGGGTTAAAAAGCACACTCAGCAGGACCTGTATAGAGTTTGCGTTATCAGTTACGTCCTTTCAGCATAAAGGAACATTTTTAATTTCCTACTTGCATTATAAATCAGGGAAGGTATTGTCTTCATAAAGTATCTTGGTCTTTTTGTACAATAGCTCACACAATGGGCTTCTAGTTTGTGGCTGCAGCTCTTAGGAACTATGGTATTTCCTGAGACTGAAAATGGTGAAACTCTTCTAAAACTGACTAATACGTATTTCAGTTTAGTAACGGAAAAAGTGTATTCTGAACTCTCTCTTTAAAGATAAAGGATGGTTCCTATTCAACATGCTGTGTGAAGTTCCTGGTATTTGGTGTCAGCATTCTGGTTCAGGCAGATATGAGTCATGGATCCAGATCAAATTTTTGTGTAAATGAGGGAAAGGTTCAGGTTCTTTAGTCGGTTCTGACAGGCACATCACTGCACTGAGATTTCTTTGGTGATAAGTATTTAAGCCTGTTGGCTGAAGCAATTAGCCGTTTATCCTTTAATCACAACTCGCAGGTTACCAGAGCGGTTATTGGAAGTCAGTAAATACTTAGAAAACAGGAAAAAAACCCAAAATTCAATTTGAGGTCCTTGTGCTTACAACTGCTGTGGTTTCATCCCTGGAATGTTTGGTATATATTTCTGCCTCTCCGGGCATTTGAATCCTATGATGGACAAAGGTCTAGTTACCAGACCCAGAAAGATTTTTATTTATATTTTTTAACAGAGTCTGGAAGGAGAAGCAGAAAAATAATTTGTCAGTTGGCCTAGCAAAGAGTATAACCCTTCCCTATAGTTTTGCGTAAGGAAGGGTGGGATAACCTGCTTAGGTGTTCCTGGTGTGTTTCTGTCGGGCAGACGTTATCAGGAGTGCCATTCTTGTAAGTCACTCACCCTCCTGGGAGGGCGGAGGTGGCACAGGCTGGAGCTCTGAGCTTTGGAGGTGCTTGGGGAGCATGGAGCAGTGCCCAGGATGGATGCAGGCTTCTGCTTCTGCTGCAGGATGATGTGTACCCATGTGCAAGGGCCACAGATGCACACCTTCACCTCGCTCCCCCCTGCAAGGTCTGGGGGCAAGTTACTGATGCGATTGGTCCTAAGCCCACCGTGGGCAAAAAGAGACAGATTGGCCGAAACCTTCTCGCTTTTGTGTTCAAGTTCATTGATTTCAGGCAAAGTGAGCCAAAGGCAGCCATAAAAAGCAGCTTGCCATCAAATTCAAAGATGGCAGCAATGAGTGGGGACAGAGACCTGCCTGTGGTTTAAGACCCAGTGATAAGGTACTTCCAGCTTTTCCTCCACAGGGAGGGATTGATTTATTATACGAAACGGGGAGTGTCAGCAGGGTGAAGCTGGGCAACCAGCATAAATCTAGTTTATGTTTCCCTCTCAGTGTTCCTGTACCCGCACAGCACAAGCAGATACAGTAAAAGTTGGGCTTAATAAGGCAATAAGAAACACAATGACAAAGGGTATATTTTCAGAGAGTGCTTTTTTGACCGTAACCTCGCTATAGCGAATGAAAGCTTGAAATAAAAAGCACCCAAAAAAATGCAAGTTGTACACTGATACACAGTATTTGGTCAAATGTTTGCAGGGCTGTCAGAACTCGCCAGGCATAAAAAAACTAAACAAAAAAAACCCACACACACCACTTCACATCTGCCACTGCCTGACAAACTACATAGTGTTTCCTTGCTTCTAATAAAGATCACACAGCAGCTAATACGCTATCAAAGCTTAAAGACCAAATAAACGCAGCGCTTACCTCCGAGGGCCTGTGCCCCGGTTTTACTGGCATGCATAACAGAGGCAGTGTCGTGAGAGGCTTGTGGAATGCAACTTCCCACGTGCAGCAATGCTTTTTGAACATCTTGGTGCAGATTTTCTGAAGAGATATCTGTGTTCTTAGAAAGAGCATGTCTGTGCTCTGAGAAATCACTTATTTTAGGCTTGTTGATAAAATTCTGGAGAGAAAGGGAGTATTGAAAGAAGAATGATCTACCGAGTACAGCTAAGAATATAGTTTGCAAGGTACAGAGTGGTTTATTGTAACCAAGCAATTAATATTTTGCAGGGTGATTTATTCTGGGAAGCAGAAACAGCGGTTCCTTCTTCAAAGCTTACCAAGTGACAATGGTAGCCAGAAACCCTAATTCTGGAACCCAATATATCCAGGAAGATTGGGGGATCTATACCCAGCCTGTGTGCAGTGGCTGATAACCTATCCGAAAGCTTCTGCCTGTTTGTGTCAGAAGCCGTTGGTGCTATCTGTGTCAGAGATAGTTATAGAAAGAGAAACTGCTGATTTTGTTTCCACACAGAAGATGTTTGACTATTAGTGTGCTTCAAAAAGAAAAAAAAAGACTCACAGTATCTGGAGTAGGGCAAGCGACATTTATAATGTCAGGGAGAGTCAAGTTTGGGTTTGGAATGAGCAGGCCAGGCTGAATAAAATAAGCTACACAAATCCGAACTGCAAAAGCTTCAAAACTTTGTTCTTCTTCACTCAAAATATCACTCAGTGTCGCTCACTTTATCATGAGATACTTGAATGCCTTAAACTTAGGCAGTTGGTAATCTGTTTAGATAAAAAGTAGTATTTTGTGGAGATAAAATAAGCCACTTACAGATTTGATCACAGTCATCACAAATAATCTAATTTAACCCTTTTTCTGGTTTTAAATCACGTGATTCAAGTCTATATGTTCACAGTGGTTCATCGAATAGTTTGTGCAAACAAACCGTGGCCTGTGCCTTTCCCGTAGACAGTCCAGGAGGAGGTTCATGTTGTTCAGCTCTTTGCCATGTGACTGGCCACAAGTCACATTCTGTTATTTCTCTTTCCTGTTTGATGACAGAAATAAGAGATGGCAGGTCTCGCAAATTATCTGATCTATTATGCAAATAAAACCCCAGCTTTTGAGAACTGTCCCAAGAACACTTTTCCTTCTGACTGTTCAATCCAGGACATGGCATCAGTGCTCATGATGGAGCGGCTTTCCCTCAGTGTTCTGGAGAGCAAAGGTGCACAAATCTCTGCGTTTTTGATTTAAAAGCTACATCGAAACTGCGAAGCCAGACAGTTGTTCATGTGATATATCAGCGCGGGCCACTTTCGTCATCTCCCTGTAGAAAGGCAGTTTGAGGATTCCATATGAAGACGGCACAGCTATAATGCACAAGCGACTATGTATTGCCACACTAATTGCAAGTACTAACATAATTTAAATTAGACATGAAACTGTTTGTGCAAAGGCCATGGGAACATTGCAGTCTATCGGACCATACCAAAATAATACCTTTCAGTTGTGGTGGGCATGCTGTTATGGCCCTGGAATTATTGTCTATTAGTAATTGAACCAAAAAAAGAAAAAAAAACATAGTACAAATGAATGATGGTTGAGGAGGAGATTTAAAACAATCCCACATTTCTTTCCTGTAGCCTACATACCAATTCTTTTAATAATCTCAGCCACATCGTTTAATGCTGGTTTAAATGAAAATGAAAGACCACAAGATAAGATCACACAAAAAACGAAGGTCGGTAAAATAATTCTGTGTCGGCCAATAAAAGATGTTTTTTATAGAGGTACTTTTAGTAAGAAGATACTTGGTGAAAAAAAAAACCCAAATGTTCAAGCAATGTCTATCAGCAAATTTGCAGTCATTTGACAAAACTGTACTTGCTGATTGGAGTTCACTTACAGTTACCTTTGAAAATTAAGGGGGCTGAATGGGTAGGGAGCAGACAGGTACATACAGCGTGTCAAGTTATAAGAATAATATATATTAAGTTTCCATTTTAAAAACCTATGTGTTACCAAATTCACCAGGCAGCGCAGCACGTCCTCTGTCACTCTGCAGGAAGGGCTGTTCCTGGAGGGGGCCAGGTCTCACTGAACCCACAGGAGAATCCACCCCCAGGAAACGAATTGCTGATTACACGCAAGGCTCTTGGAGTTCAGGTGCTTTATGAAATCACATCAGTGTATTCTTTTCAGGTCAAAAGCGGAAAGGTTTGACAAAGTTACATTTCAACTAATTTTAGGAGAAAAGCAGGGTATTTGGTTTTGACTACTTATATTATGGTTTAGACTACAGTTCTGTCTATCCTAAAAAGAAAAATATACAATTTTCAATTCTAAAGATGTGAGACTCTTGAACATTTGCAATAAATTGAGTAATCCAGTATCTCTCAACCTAAAGCCAAGTCAAACTTTCTGCAGAACTGTAGTTTTATTTTCTGGTTTTAGGTGTACCTCGGCAGAGGGGCGGGGCTAAATTAATGTTGTTGTAATTAGGTTAGAACAGTAAGCTACCACTTAAAACTACAGTGTATGAAATAAATATTTCTCATTTTTAGGTGACTTTGCTCGTACAGAACTATTTTTTGCACAAATTCATGCCTGTTAAATGTCCACGTTCATATGGGTAGAGCAGGGTGGGCTTTCCTGGAAGGGCACCGGGAGTAGCTCTGTCCCAATGAGACAATAAGAACGACCACTGTCTGTTTCCAAATTCCCATTTGCTTTCATATGAAAGTGAATATCGTAGTTATGAAATTGTTCATGTGTAATTTCCAGCTGCAGTTATTTTGGATGAAGAAAGGGGATTTCTGTCGTTACAGCTTTTTGTTTTGTGGAGCTTGTTTGGAACAGTTGTTTTCATTTTGGTCATTTAAACAGAGAGAGTTACCTGAAGTATGTAAACATCACAAATCATCACAGCAAACGTAACTGATTCCGTGAGGCTTTGATGACTAGGTTGGATTTATACAACATAAATACAATAAAACAATGCTAGCAAACTTAGATTTTGTGACGTATACGTAGACTCTGCGTGTAAATCAGTATATGCCTCAGTTTATCTTCATTCAATACCCTGATTTTAAACAGCAGTTTCTACTGGGCAGATGGTACATGCAATTTTTTAAATCGCTATTTTAAAATAAAAAACATAACATGTTTGGGCAAATGGTCTGCTTCCCTGTCATTTCAGGATTCTTCTGTCCTCTGGACCTGTGAGGTTATTTATATGAGAAAATAAGCTGTTAGAAAATATGTATTTAACTTGCTGGAATAACCCTTCCTTTGGATTAAGGAGTTTTATTCAGAGGTCAGTATGTGGGCACCGCTGCACAGAAGGAGAGTCTGTAGTGGACTTCATAGACTTCATGGACTTCATTTCTGCATTTCAGGATCAAAGTTCTTCTGGGATAAGCTCGCTCTTTGTAGAGATGTTGGGGCAGTGGTGTGTTTGGGGTTTGTTCTCTTCTTTCCTTCATTTTAGTCAGTTGGTTGCACTTTCAGAGTAGAAGGGACCATCAATATTGTGCTTGTCTCCTAGCGGAGAGACTTTTTAAGGGAGATAGTTCGGCAGTGTGTCCTAAAGATGCTTGGACTCTGGATTTGCCTGATCTCTTGGTTGAAGACGGCTGCGTAGCCAGCTCCCCTTGACAGAGCAAGCTTTGTCTCTGGCTCTCGCGTGCTCCATCCTGAGCTTTGTGATCTGCATTTTCCCAGCGGGGCACAGCTGTCACGGTGACTCACAGACTGAACATCACTCTTTGATGTAGCTGTGTCTCTAACCATGTAGTATGTTCTCCGGTTCCTTGTCCAGTCTAGTTTTAAGTGATTCAAACACCGCTCCTGTTAGCAAAATATTCCATAGTCCAGGAGACTGCCTTGCTATTCAGTCGGATTTCACTTCAGCCCACACTATTTCATGCCAGTCTTTAATGTTTACACACGTCAAATATTTTGGGATGTTATCATACCCTCCCTTAGTCATAATTTTACCAAATTATATGCATTCAATATTGCTGTTGTTGTCTTTTTTCTTTACTTATTTTTTTTTAAATAAATTCATTTACCCAGAGGCCTAGTTATTGTTCTGTTCCCTGTGTTAGCAATAGAATCCTATAAACAGATGGACATTGGGGGGGGAGGGGGGGGGGAAGGGGGAATTTTTTAAAATCAAAGTGAGTTTATACAGAAATATTTAAATACACTCAGCAATGTAATAAACTTTTTTTAATTGAAAGGATTAAGGGCTTTTTTAGATAGAAGGCTCTCTGTAAAGATTACAACAGTTGTGCAAATTAAGTATGAGGTTTATTGGTGGTGGGTTTTTTTTTGCTTTTGCCTTTTTTTTTTTTTTTAACAATCCCCTCCCTGTCAGTTCAGAGCTCCTTTCAGTGGTTAGATTTGTATGATTCTAAAATTAGTTGGTGACTTATGTTATTTTTTCCCAGGGCCTTCTATGTTGATTTAATTTAGCACATTTATGATTTATGTGAAATTATTCATTATGCCGTTGACCTTCTGTGAGACAATAAATTGCCCCTTTCAAACTATAGACTGGCTTTTGGAGTGTGTAGTTAAGGCTGAAAGAGGAGTAAGTAGATAATACCGAAGAGACTGCTCGGAATTTTAAACTGATATTAGGAGGGCCTTTGAGGAGGCAGCAGGCTGGTGCAGGCTGCCCTGCATTTCCTCCCTGTCTGGAACATTAAGTGTCCAAGTGCAGTAATGGTACTTCCTGTCAGTGGGAATTGTTTAACAGCTGATCACTTTATAAAGTGGAAGGGCAGGGAAGGGACCGAAATAGCTGAGAATAGGAAATTCCTGCAGAATAGAGAATAGAGAAGTAAAACCCTAAAAAGGCCTCAAAAGCGAGCCACTGAGGAAGATGGAGCTGCAGCAGGCGCAGGGAGTGGTTTCTCTCACTTTTCTATTCCTTGGGTTTGCTGCACTCTCGCTGGTGGGAGCGATACGATCCCGAAAGGAGACACCCTCATGCAGAGTCCCACTCCGCAGAGTTACACATCACGTGCCCAACGCACACACACACACAGAAAGTGATGTATTCCTCCTCCCCACAAAGCCTTTCCTTTTCTTATTTTTTCTATTCTCTTTTTCAAACATCTAATTGTCAATTAAAAATGGCAGTTGTGTTTGGGTTTTTTTTTTTTTTTCAAATGGTTGGGGAAATGCTATTTTCCAGTGGGATATGAGAAGAAAACTTTACAAGCTGGGGGAGGGGAGTAACAACAAAGCACTTATTCTTCCCTTTCCCCTCCCCCAGTAGAGGGAGGAAGCAGAGGAGTGGTAGCACAAGTAGGAAGAAGAAAGGAATTAAAAAGTAAAGAAAACTTGAAAGTGGAGTAAGGACAGGAATTTAAAGGGGAACGGTACACTTTCTAGCAAATCTTTGGAAATAGGGCTAAATTCTGTGAGGTGATGAAAACTCTGCATTTCACAAGCCATTGGCTTTAGTTTTAAGCACGTGCGTTGTCCTGCTGATATCAGTTTAGTTCCTCTGATTTATTCCAACCAAAGGTGTGGCCTAAAGGTTTAGGATAAAGCACAGCTGAGAATATTTGTGTAACATCCTCAGCGTTCATATATGAGGGGAGAGGTAAGTAACTTGGATAGTTTCACTCAAGAGGTTTCATAACCTTTAAGCTGGGTGTGTGCTGATTCACTACGGTAAAAGCAGTATTCAAAATGACTTCAGCTTTGTGTGTTGCATGCTATTTTCTGAGGATTAGTCCAACCACCTGTTACTAAAACATGAAACTCAGTCAGAAAAACAATTGCATACCTTTCCAGATGCACAGAGAAAGGCGCACCTTGGGTGAAATAATTGCGGAGCCTAGGAAGTTTTTTGTAGGGAACACATCAGCTTTTGTCTTCCACCATGAAGCGTTTCCAGCAGCCCTCACTGTTTGCCAGCTTTGCATTTCTGTGATTTTTGTACTCTGACTTCACGCACACACATGTGCGTGCACACACGTGCGTGCACACCCTCAGACACAGCCCACTGCTCGCTGAATCTGCTCTTTGATCACAGTTGCTGCTCAGACTGTAGATAAGCCAAGATAAGCAAAGTATACGTTATGTGCTTGAAAGCATGTTCTTTTCCAGTTGTAGCTGCATGCACAACACAGGCAAAGGATGTATAATATTGACAAGTGTGCTGACCATGGGGGGAATCTTTCCTGACCAATTCAGCTTTTTAAATCTTGTTTTCAAATACAGAGATTTTGTTTTGTTGGGTTTTGGGGTTTTTTTTTCATCACTCTTGAGAACAGCTGGCTTGAAAAGCAGGGTTTCCAGTTTGCAGGGATTTCTTTCTTGGTTGGTTTTTTTGTTTTGTTTTGTTTTCCTTGCTTGCTCCTTCTCAACTTGCTCAGGGTACAGGGGCGATGAAGGTTTCCGAATGTGCTGTAATCCGGCCCCCCCGACTCCGCAGCCCACCCCGGGAATTGACAAGAACAGCGGTGAAAGCCCCGGGGAAGCCAGGCTGGGCCAGCAGCTGCCCCGGCCGGGCTTGGCTGGGCTGGACCATGCCCCAGCCTCGGTGGCTGTTCATCAAACCCCAGGACGTTTTAAATAACATGGTTCAGGCTTAGCAAATTGTGATTATCCAACAAAACCTCGCTTTGTCAGAAAGTTTCTGACCGGCTTTACTTTTGAGTAACTTGCTACATCTGACCCAAGAGAGTAAAAGCCTCAGCTTTCTTGGGGCAGGGTATATATAAATAACTGATAATGCGTGCCCAAAGTTCTCCCACTGGGATTAATAATAGTACATAAATATTTATAACAAAAGTGAGTTGTCCTTGAATTAGATCTGGAGACACCATTCAGTTTTGAATGGAATTGAGCCTGCTTATACCACGTTTGTATTTGCGCCTGAATTTCTGTTCTGGGAACTATTAAAGCAGAGGCTTTTTGGCCTCTTATGAATGCAGCTCAGTAACAACACTTCTGAAAACCAAAACTGGAAAAGTTCCTCATTCCTTGTTCCTCTTTACAGGGCAGAACACTTAGTTTTTGACAATGACCTGCACAAGCGTAACTGCCTGTTTATTAGCAGTGTCGGAAAACAGCTCTGGAGCCTTTTGTTGGTTTACTGAGCAGCTGGGACAATAGGTAGGTGTGTGAGAAAGCAGCAGCTCCGCTCTTCCTCATCCACTCCCTGAGCTGGCAGCGCTGCCGCAGCTATGCAGAAGACGACGGTTTGTAACACCAAGTTGCTACTGGCCTTGTGGCGTCAGTTTTGCTCTTTTCTATTTCCTCAACGGAGAGGGTTTGGGTTAAAAGAGGAAACAAAAGTTGTGCAGCCATTCCTATCTGAAAACCAGACCTTAGCTCCTGGTGGTTCTTTTCTTTTCCTTTCAAAACATGAGCAAGATTAAAAATAAAGAAGTGTCAGTGTGCTAATGTTTCAGTTTCTAATCAGTTCACAAATGGCAGGAAATTAACTGGCTTTTCATGAACATCTGTTCCACTTCTGGCTTGAAAGGTTGGAGGCAAATGCTATCTGTCAAATTTAATAGCGAGCATCAGTAATAAATATACTTTTCATTTTTCACACACGTACCCTCCCCCATTTCTCTATTAGCTGTTCAAAACAGTACATTGGAGCCAAATGCATTATTTTCTTTCTTTTCCTCTTGTTTTTTGGTTGGGTTTGGTTTTTTTTTTTGAGGGGGGAGGCAGTGTAATATATGCCCTTAATTAAAAGGATGATGAACAGCCTCAGAATAACGATCAGGAAAAAAGTTGTGATTACAGTACTGCAATGCTGTACACCTGCTGGATGTGTTATGAGCGAGTATAACAACACGCATCCTGAGTCCTTCTCGGGTGGATTTTCTTTTTTGCCTTGGGAAGCAAAGTCTCTTTTTACCAGTATTATTTATTTTTAAGTGACTTGAGAAACTAAAGGTCTTGTTGCTGTAGCAACAGTCTCTATGGGGATGTCACATCAAAGTAACTTTATTTAATTCACCTTTTCATGCCTAGTGTTCCCATACAGCCAGGTTCTGCAGGCTAAAGTAATAGTACTCCATGGGACAGGTGTAATTCATTCTGCACTGAGCTTATTTTTTTTTAAAGGTTGATAAGAATTAATGAATATCTAACCACTCTGGTAGTTAGTTTGTCCCCCAGGGGAGAGACTTTGCTGCCACTGCCTCGCCTCACACTGGGACTGGAATGCCTGCACATTGTGCTCTTTTCAGTGCTGTTGGTACCGCGTACTAGATGTTGTCTCTTCATTTAAAAAAATGACAAGCATCCAGGATTCCTTGTTCGCTACTAGGGGATGATAGGGAATTCACAAGGCCAGAATCATAGGGAGTTTGTAACAGCTGTGCTTTTCGTGGTTCCCTGCGGATACAGGACTTGAAATCCTTGACTGAAGAGACATTAGGATATCTACATTATACTTTCGTAACAGTGATTACTCCTAAAGCTGGTTTCAGTACTGATTCAAAGAAAAGTTGCTCTGGAGAAGAGAAGCTAAGTAAAACCTCAAGCAATGCATAGAGTAGACCGCTGGGTTTTGAGCAATCGGCGGCTGAAATAGAGAATGACAGCCCAGATAATGCAACAAATGGCCAAAAAAGCACCAAAAGCTTCCCAGATTCCCTCATGGGGTCCAAAGAGGAGGACATTAATCAGGACAGACAGAGGAATCTGTAACCAAACAGGTTTGGCCATTACACAAGAATACCAGGCAAACATGAAACTAGAGGAAAAGATCTTTATCAGCACCTAGCATGCAAAAACATACAGAGGGGAAACTCAAACAGTATTATGTGCTGCGGTACTATGATACAACTGCAGATGGATGTGTTAGCTTGTTTTCCCTCATTACTGGCAGTAATTACTGGCACCACATTGAACATTTAGTAAAAGTACTTGCCTCAGTCTGCCTGCTCGGCAGCAGAACGGCTTTTCCCACTACTCTGATTGCTTAACTCCACTGTAGTAAGACTAAGGCTTTACGGGGCAAACGGGCTAAATTGAATCAAAAGACTTCAGAATGGATACATTTCTTTTAAGAAGAATTGTAAGGTTTTAGAAAAATTGGTGCATGCTGTCTTTAATCATATAGTGGAGTTAATGCTAATCTGCAGTGCCATAAGGAGAGCTCAAACAAGGGGAGAAGGCTGGTTTGATATTTCAAGGTGAAACAGGTCCCTTAAATTACCTATACAGTTGATGTTTCTTTCTGTTTCTGCCCCAGTGAGAGGCACGCTGTGCTGATATTAACCGTGACAGCACTTTCTTTATTTGCCTATTGCCTTTCTGAACGCCGCTTTACTTAGTCCTTGTTTCTTCTTAATATCACCCACTGTGAGTGTGGCTGAGAGTGCAGTAGGTGTGCCAAGGGAGAAAAGTTTGACTATTATTTCCATCCACCTAAATCCAATGCAGGAGCCTAAGCGCTGTGTTTGTAACAGGGGCTTATCCAACTGGGAAAGACTTTATAAGGAAATTTTGTGGTGGAAAGGAATGTCGTTGGCAAAAGGCAGTCCAAAATGATGGTCACCGCCGTAGCTCTTCTGGTACCAAAAGGCCAATGAGACTATAGAGCCACTGGGCTAGTCCCATCAGTCTGGCCATGCTCTGATGTCTTATCACTGCTTGTTGTCCTCGATACTGCCTGACAGAAGTTTAAAAAGAGTGTAAGTCAGTCATTTACTATCATTCGTCTCTAAATTTCTGAAGCTTCCTACAAAACTGGGGAGGAATTGTCCTCGTCTGACATGTGGGAAACTGAAGTGGAGCAGATGTGCTAAGAGATAGACTTGCTCACGCTACCATGAACAGTAAGCTGTAACTAGGAGTCAGGTTTCCTCAGTTCATTGAACAGTAAGTGCCAGGTTCACATAGTTTTTAATTTCTTTTTTTTTAACTGTAAGTGCCAGGTTCACACAGGTTTTAATTTTTTTTAACTCCTGAGGAAGGAACAATGTACTGCATGGTTGATGACTTCTATACCCTTATTCAAACAGATGCACAAATCTGGTTTAATGAAAGGAAAAGCAATATTGTCTATTAATGAACTCTGAATAATTATATTATGCTCTAAGCATTGAGTACAACAATTCTCACTAGGGGGGGAAAAATCATTGGGCAAGAAAAATAATTGTCTCAGTAGCAATTACCATTAGAGTATTAAAGAAACTGATGTACTTATAATTAAATAGTCTCTCTGGAAGCTTTTGTTTCCTAATAAAGTGCTCATCTCATGAAGTATCATCAAGAGTACGGTAATTTGATTCTGATTAGGAGCCTTTACCTGCTTACTAGACAGTTGCTTGTAAATATTAATCATGGATTCCCACCATGGGAAAAGAAGGTACAACTGACATTCCCGAATTATAATAAATAAATCACTATAAATCATTAATGCTTGAACTGCCCACCTCATCCTGTTAGCTACGTCTTCGTGGCATCAAAAGCACATGGGACCCTGATGACAAATTATGTATCGTGAAGGAGCTCTATCGCTTTTGTTCAGCCTCCAGTTGGGCCACACTCTTTGGTTAGCCCAGCACTGGGAGCGACATCCACCCCTGTGCTGCAGGGTGTGGAAGGTTGTTAGTGGTATTTAGCTTGGGGACTGATTTGCAGGAGCTCTTCACAGGTTGGCTTTTACTCTGCTAAGAATGGCAAATGAAATGCTTTGAAAGAGAAGATGGTTAGGGGAAGGACATAGGTACACAGCACAGAATTCTAGTTCTGGGGCCGGTGTTCAGGGAGTGTCACAGCATGCTGTTATTTCTTGAGATTGCACAGTTTAGCCCTCTGAAACTGTGCTTTTGGTTTGCTTTTTCTTATCAAGATGGACTATCTTCCTCTGCAGTCTAGTGTTTACATTGGTGATTCTCATTCCCTTTAGTTTTTTTACTTGCAGGTGGAGAATCTTCCAGCATGCTATATAATATCACCACTGTCTTCCTGGTATACTGGGTGGATGGGGGGAACCCTCAACAATGAATAGTGTGGGTTTTAGTTTTGCTTTGGCCAAAAGTACAACACGGAGCTGTAGTTTCTGCCATTATACTACCATTTCAGAAATCCTGAGTTCTTCAAGACAGAACAAACTCATTTCTGCATATCAAAATGCCAGTAGGTTTCTACAGCCATTCTCCAAAATGGCAAGGCACCTTACTCTGTTTTCGAAATGTATCGCAGTCTCCTATGAATATAACTTTAGAAACTCAGAGCTCTGTAAATTTGCTCTTGAGTTTCTGGTGTGCCCCAGCACAACCTGTTAGTTCTTGAAAAACTGCCACAAAAATAGTACTAATCTTGTAGTTTCACTTTTAAATACAGAAGATAATAAATCTGCAGAATGAAGTGTGACTACCCTAAGAGGAAGCCTCATATGGTGAATTAAAGAGAAATTTTTGGATACTAAGCATTCTTAATATACCATAAATTTTGTCTACAAGGCAGATGACGCATTCCCTGCCTCTGCACACCTCTGCTGCCCTTTGGCTACCCGGCTCTTGTGGCTGTCATTTTCTTTAGACACCGCCTAACACTTAGGCATCGATATGATTCACAACAGAAGCCCTTTATCCCTGCCATTAATCATTTTGCTAAGTTACTTTATTGCAGTCGGTGGCAATAAACGTGGAATAAGATGCTGCGTTTGTCCCTAAATGATCTCGATTTATGATTTTATATCGTAGGGTGAGAGTCTACTGGTCTGTCTTGTCCGGTACTGAGTACGGCCTTGTGAAGCTCTGAATGCCTGTATTGTGCTTTATTTGAAAACCCGTACCTGAGAACTCATGGAACAGCAATCAAAGCGACACACTCTGATGACGGTGGTTATTACGCTGTCAGCCATTCAAAAAGCTCTTTACAGAAAAAAAGCGCTTATTGAAAAATAGGTGAAAACATGAATATTTGTCTGGTTTTGTGGGGGTGAGAATTTCTAATGAGTGTTCCAGACATTTTTTATACGTCTTTTCTGTAGATTTTATTTCCCCATCTCTTACATGTGTTTTTTGCATAATATTAACACTAACCTTTGAATCACCCACATCCTGGTATGCATCACCACATTTTCTGTATGAGACAGAAGAAAACCTTTACGTACTATCAGACACACAGAGTAATAATTTGTGGTTTTTTCCTCTTTCCTTCTGAAAAGAGGGGGGAGATACCTGTACTGGAACAGTACTGCACACACAAAAAAACCTGAAAAAAAGTATTTTCTGAAAAAGTATTGAACACAGCATGCGCTGCATTCCATTTTGTTTGTCTGCTGTTCAGATACAATTGTTCTTTTAAAAAAATGTTTCATTTCTCCCATTTCTTAATTTTCTCACCTACTGTAACTGCTATAGAAGCCAAAACAACCTCCGCTGTGCTGTCCTCCTCCCCACCCAGTGCCCCACATTAGTGTTGCAAACGATTGCGATTGCTATCTTTCAAGCTGTCATGGTTTTCACGACTTTTGTACCAATGAAGCTCTTTGTATTTAATTTAAGGCAAGACTGCTGGGCCTGAGACACCTTTTTTGTTTCCTGGTTTGGTTTTTTGTGTCTGTGTGCTGTTTAGGTGTGTTTCTAGTATTGCAGAACTAAAAGGACAACTTAAAAACATGAGAATATACAATACCCTAAGAGTGTGATGTATTTTTCTCACACCGTGGAGCTGGGTCAGCTCTGGTGTTTTTCAAGCATCTCGGTAGGTGAGACATCTGCTCCCCCTCATCTCAGCTGGAAGATCAGCTTGCGTGGGAATACTGGGAATTGTTAACTTATTTAGACTTTATTTTCCTGAATCTTGACCTATAAGTTTTCTCCAGTTTGGACTACTTTAGGCTAAGAGAGCGGAGTCTTTTAAGCATTGGAGCAGTAGAAACTAAGTCTACATTTACACCAGAGTGAAAGAAGAATAGTATTATAGCCAATACTGGCTGTTGCTGGTTTGAATTTGGGTAACACAAGTAAACAATGTCAATCTGAAGAATCAGCAGGAAGAAAAAGTACTCTAATTGTATCCAGGATACCCTAAGGTATTGCTTTTTCTTCTTCACACGCTGAAACCTCTTCTTCCATCCGTGTCCACCGAGCTCTGTTTCCAGCCGGAACCCCCAGCCCCAAGGAGAGAGTCAGGCAAGGCCAGGAGGACATTAAGTGCCTGTCCATGGGATCTGCCCAGGGGAGCTCAGTGGAGCTTTGTCTAACCAAAGGAAGCACACAGCCTGGCAAGGAGGTGAAGAGATAAGTGCCAAGGTACATTTTGAGGATCTGTGTCGAAGTTTTCCATCTGTAAAATGGACACAGTAGCACTTATTTGACATTAACACGCTTCTGCAGAAGAGGTATAAAAGTACCTTATGGAAGTCTGCACTTGTGTAATTACAGCTACTCCAGATATCTCTTTACAAAGCTTTAAAAAAAAGTTTTAAAGGCTTAAAAAATATGAAGCTACTAAACATAAGTATTCTATAAAATGTTACAACCCACCATGGAATTTCAGAAATTTCATTTTATCCAGAAAACAAACAAAATAGGGAGTGGAGTGTAAAGAACACAGTTTTTATCTCTGCAGTCCTCATTTATGTGAAGGGGGAGGTTTGCAGCAAAAACAAAACCCAGTCCCTTTGCACTCACAAATTGCTTATGTAGAAACCTTAAACTCTCATTTGTAAACCTTTTAATGTTTTGGAAAAGGGTGTTCCAGTAGTGTTTTCACATTAAATTCTGTGTCTGCCCACAAAACAGATACACATTCAGTCCAAGGCGGTGAAAGGCAATCACCAAAAGAGCACCCAAGATAGTTTAATGAAGTCATTCTGTCTGGAGCTGGGAGAAATCCCTTGGGTGTTGCAGCTCTTCTAAGAACCCCAGAGCTTTTTGTCAGTAATTCAGCACATACCTGACCAAAAGAAAAAAAAAAAAAAGGAAAAAAAAAGTTGTCGGACTGGTTTTGTTGTTTCAGCTGTGCTGAAGCAGAGGAAGCAAACAAAGCTTTAGCATTTCAATTAAGTTTCAACTCCTGATATTTTCAAGTAAATATTTATCACTGTCGATGCCCTCTGAGTAGCTCAGTGACAGCTTTTTATAGTTAACAATTTGTTTGTTGCTATCAGGAAAAAATAACGTGGGTATTTCTCGCAAGGAGGAAAAATGTCATCCCAGGATTCCCTCCCTTAGTACTTAACACATTGTGGTGGCAGGGAGAATAGTTGTTTTCTTGTCTCCTGTGCTGGAATCTGTAACTGAAAAGGGGAAGTTTCACATCTATCTTTTAACACTTGACCAGATCAATGCCTTGTGATATCAGAGCTTCACGATCTCAATACAATTTGCAGTAAATGTAGGTTATTTTTTTTCTGCCTTCAGGAAGTGGGCTGCCAAGCACTGAGATTCTTTCTGCTCCAATGATATAAACAAGCACCAAAGGAAGTCAGGTCAAACTCTCATCTCTTCCTCTCTGCTCCACGCTGTCATTAAGAAGAAAAAAAAAAGTTTTGATTCGTTTTGCTGCAGCTTTCCAGCTGAATTTAGCAGAAAAACACGAATGCATTTTAGTGTTTTCTTATCAATATTTTCAGAAGATCTTCCACTTAACCGGTAATAATCCCAAACGCAGCATTCGCAAGAAGCTGTGGGTTTTATTGTGATTTGGCAACTTCAAAGTAACAGCAGCCGCCAGATTATCCAATTGCAATCCTTGGCAGCAGCTGTTAAATCTTGAATTGCTGAAACATTATCTCCCATGCAGTATGACAGACCCTAGCAAAACTGTATGTAAACTTACAGGGACAAATGTGAAACTCGCATCCTTTCATACTCCAGTAAAACTAAAAAAAAGTTATTTAAACGGGGAAAAGGCCTTAGGAAAGTAGCGATCACCAGACAGCATGGAGACAGCTTATCTCTTTGATCAAAAGATACTGGTTTTAAATCACAGGTAAACAGGCTTTTGAAGTATACCAAACTATTTAATCGGTAACCACCGACATAAATTATTTTTACCCATTTTAATCAGGAAAAGTGAGCATTGCAGGATGGAGAGAAAGTGTCTTTAGCAAGGTGACCAGGTTATCCTGGGAGATTACAGTGTGTTTACCGCACCCGCTCTAGCAAGGCACTAAACACACTTAAATAACTAGAAGGGTACTGACTGTATAGAAGACCTTTCATAGGCATGCCTGCAAAATCTAAGAGTGGCTTCGATTGGTATTTATTCAGCCCAGTCACACACGTGCCGATGTTTTTGTATTTCCCTAAAATAGTTTAAAATCTACTATTTCTGCAGAAGCAGCTAATCTGGGGAGAGACTGGCCCTGCAGAGTAGGGAGTCAATGTGTAATGTCTCCTATCTCTTCGAGTAAATTTGCTTCTTGATATCCCTCCCTGTGCATCCTTTTTGGAAATGTGATAGTTAAAAGTAACTAACAAGTACTAGAAGAAAGAAAAGCTAAATGTGATTAAAGTTTGAACTTGCCTTTTATTCGCATGCATATAGCACCATTGAAACCTCTCTTTCCCATAGATTTTGTTTGTTTGTTTGTTTCCTCTTAATCTATGTATATAGAAGTTCAATTTCTTCCAACGGTTTGGGGGAGTGACTTTGATTTACTGGGGGATTAGGGAGGGTTGTTACAAACGCATGTCTCCTTACTCAGTAACTCAAACTTGAGGTCAGATTGGATGGGGTGCAGTCACAATTTGTCTGTGGTGACAAACTTTCATTATCTTAATATTCCAAACAAGGTACCTCCTAGCAACAAAACCACTTCCTTCATATCACTGGGTAAAAAAATTTACCTGGATCTGTGTATTATTATCTGCCGGACTTTAAAAATCTACGCTTCCTGAAGAAAAAATAGCAGCACAGCTGAAACCATAAGCAGAGTGCTCAGCTGGCTAAGGGGCTGAATATTGGGTAGGTTAATCTCTCACTGTATTTGGTAAATCTCTCAAAAGTTAAATAACTTAATTCCTTTTATCTGGGTTTAGTGGGCTACACTTCCTTGAAAAAGTGGAAGAAAAGAGCAAAAACCCCAAATTCTCAGGCATAACAAATTGTCAGGCAAGCAGACTGCACTAGAAGGCTGGTCTGATGATAAGGAAGTACTTTGGAGAAAGACGCGTTTAGCTCTGCAATGTGCGTAATCGTTGCAAAACCTTTCTTTTCTCACAGTGAATTGAATCCAATTGATCTGATCCTTCTGAAGTCAAGAGAAGGCAAAAGTTATTTTTACTGCAGAACATTTTTACATCCCTGAAAATGATCTTTGACTAGTTTACAAACATTTTACTACTTAGATGACGAGGTAAGAGGTGGAGGAACCATTCTTTTGAGGCTGTGTTAAGATCCTCGTGGTTCTGTTTTGACTACAGGAATTAAATACAGAGGTGCTCATACTGAAAATGTTATTAAGGATAAGAAGTGGGGAGAAAGTGAGAGATTTTTGAAGGTTAACCATAAAAGCTCTATCTAAAGGCATACCATAGCAAAATTCTTATATCCAATCTGTGTGGAATATCTGATTCCCCTTTCAGTTCCTACTGCCTTCTGCAAAGACTGAGCAGTAGAAGGTGAATTTGGAAGGAAAAAGCAAGATCTGAGAACTTTGTCGTGTAGACTGAAGTGTATCTTGGAACAAAAATAGACACTGAGCTGCCGTTACAGGGTTTTTTTTTCCTGCCCACTAATGTGGTGTACACCCTCAACTCATCTGTAAAGCGATTAAAACTTTTTGTTCTAGCTTTGAGTGAGAGAAGTTTCTCCATGTATTTTTGATGTCAAAATAGATCCATTAGATCCCAGATATGGACAAACGCTAACTTCCAGCAGCATCTTGACATTGGTTAAATATCAAACCAGTTATTATTTGTGACCGATCCTCACCTGAGGAGCACAAAACACTTCAGTGAGACAGCTCTCATGAGTGACACTTTTATGGCTAAAAATGCTTCCCCACTCGCCTTAGACTGTACAGTACAACATGTCTCTCAGGAGATGTTGTAATATACACATCTTTCAAGTGTTTGAATTAAGTCATAAGCGTGACCATGTTAAAGCTACACTGTTCCTTTTTCCGAGCTCTACAAATACAGAAGTAAAATACACAGCTCGGTAAATAGGTGCATGCACTTCTGCAAACGTTGTATTTCATTTGGTGTGTAAGTACCTGCATATGTATATTTACATGTACTTTCATTTACAAAGGAAGTGTTGATTTCATGTGGCAATGTAAATGATGAGGTACAGCTGGAGGATCTGCGACTTTAAATGTGCTTAATTGGGGAAAAAGTGTGGAAATCTTCAAACGTGTCCCTGGGTGGTGTCTGAAAGAACAGCAAATGTCTTGCAAGGTTTCATTGTGCAAACTGTGATCTCTTTCACTAGATGTTTTGGATTGTTTTGACCAGATTAGCTACCCCAATGTAATGAAAAGCACCTAGCAAAGCCTTCAGATAAGCAATGTACTTCTGATCTTTTTGTTTTCCTCCTTTTCCCTTCCTCTCCTCCCCTCCCCCAGCCCCATGTGTCCCGACCCGAGGAAGAAGCAAGGGGGCATGGCAGAGTTTCATTAGGCTGCTGCAATTAAATCCTTCAGTGGCTGTGAGGAACCTCTGAGATGTTAATAATGGCTTGAGCTCTCCCTGTAACACAGGATCCAATCTGCTCTAAACTCAGTTCCAGCAGAGGAAAAAACATTCTTCTTATTCTGACACGCACTGCCCGTGTCTGGGATGGTGTCGGTGCATAAACCAGTCCCTGTGCCTTAGGAATCTGGGCACTGCTACATTTACAGCCACTTTTAAAGCAAAAAAAAAAAGGCAAAAAGATTAAGCTAGCATCCTTACTACCGGGGCCCATTCAGCACAGGAGTTTTCCCACGTTCTTCTAGGAGATGCTCAGTATCTCTTCCTTGTAATACTTAAGCATTTCAAGGGTAAACAAAAGCAAGAATTTTCTAAATTTCCCATTAGGTGCCTGCCTGCATAGTCCTGCTACAGGTTGTAAAGATCCGGTTCGGCTTCCTGCAGGGAGCTATGCTGTGTTGAACGTGCTTTAATCCAGAGGCCAGAGCATTCGGCACCTGGTGGGAGAGCCGTATATCCATCTCTCCTGCAGACAGTGACAGTCCAGATGTGTTTATTACAGTATGCCAATAATAAACGACCTTTGCTAATAACAAGAGGATTTTATGAAGTTTTCCCTGAAGCTGTTCAGAACAGAATTCTTATTTGAGTCATTTCAAATCAAATAATTGTTTTTCTCATGAAATGGCTTTCACTGGAGTCTGAGTCTATAGCTGTACCAGAACTGGGGGGAGGAGGGGCAAAACCTTCTCTTTCTTGCTAATACCAGTGCAGTTTCGAATTTTTAGGATGAGTGAAAAGGAGTATAAAGCAATTAGAAGAATTAAGATAAACAGTGAAGGAGGAATTGCCTCTAGGATGGCAGTTCCTTGGCAATTACATTTGTTTAAAACCAACAAATTAAAACCAAAGCTCCAGCTGTTAACAGCCTTGCATATGTAGAAACTGGTATTGATAAAACGTGAGTGTTGGCATAGATACGTATGTCTGTGTGTGTACCTGCATGCATAAAATACAGGTAGGGTATTACATCCTTAAGTCAATGTGCACAGGCAGGTACCAGCATAGAATCGGAGCGTTCCCTGGTGTGGTCCAGTGCTCCAAAAGGAGGACGGTATTTGCCACTGGTTTGGGGCAGGGTTAGACACCTTTCTATGCCTCAGGGTTTAATCTGTAAAATGGATCTGGCAATTCTGCACACAGGAAAGAAAAAATAAAATCTGTCTAGTTATTAACCACTAATTGCAAATAGAACTTACTAATTTTGAATAACAAATATATTTTGAGCAATTCAGATTTTTTTCATGAACTGCTGCAGATAGGAAAATGGATCATTTGCCTGGAGTTGTTCAGCTCTGATAACTGCCATTGTATAATATGAAATATAAATGTTATCCTCTGTAGTTAAGACAGAAAATTTTTTTTTTAAAGCAATCAATCAACTGTACTGTAACAAACAAAAAAAAACCCAACAAACCACCTAAAAATAAAACTTTAGGAAGGTTTTACTGTAGTTCGAGTTGATTGTTGTTGTTGATGATGGAATAGAATTCATTTTATTGAAGAAAATGAAATTCTTTTGAATGCAGCAGAGCACAGAGAACCCAAAAAGAAAGAATTTTAGCTCTGTACTCGAGCTTTCTACTGCTTTGTCTTCTATTTCTAAAATTAGAATAAAAACATTAAGATCCAGATTAAATATGTTTTGTAGTTTATCTCAGTGTTTAACTCGTTACAGGTTGTGCGATCTTTTTATAGTTCTCTGCAGCAAACCACCGGTTTAGGTCACTGAAGTCAGCTGGGCTCAGTGTGAGACCTGCCCATCTGATTCTCTTTGCAGGATCAGAGACAGTTTTTATCTGCAGTGGTGTCTCTGAGTTTCAAAGCACAAGCTAAAACGATAATTTTACAACTCTGGCACTTCCAGACTTGCTCAAGCAAAGAACACAATCTTTAAATCCAGCTGAATTCAACACTTGTATTTATTAACAAAGTGGCACCCGGCCAGAATGCTGAACACGTAACCTGTGTGGTCATAATGCTGCCTTTGTGAGGATATCTGAATTTCTGGAATTCAGACCCACCAATTTGCTCAATGAACCAGAAAGCATTTCTATTTCTTGGCAGAAGGAATTAGGAAAAATTACCAGGCTTGCATTTTTTGGGGGGGTCTGTGATAAAATTATTTTTGAACTTTATTCTTCTGAGTATCGGATTGCTCCTGTACCTTCCAGTCGTCTGCGGATGACCACATTAGAAGAATTAAAAAAACAATCCAGTACTGAAACAACAGCAAATATTGTAATTTCCTAGTTTCTTTCTCGTAGAAATAACCTTCGAAAGGCTTCCTAAATAAAGATGGTGTGTAATATAAGAGATTTGTTCAGGAGATTTGTACAGTATAACTGAAGAGACTCTGAAAAGATCAGCAAAGGATTTTTTATGGCTTTTTAAATTATTCTTTCTAATTATAAAGGCCTACACAGTGGCAGGTGGCAAAAGGGGGGTTGTTGAGCTTCAGGTTTTGTTTATTTTGAGAACCAGGCACTTCTAAAATATTAAATATAATTATATAGTATATGCTTTAGAATAGCATATTACATATAATAATATATAAAATGCAATAATGTAGGTAATAACATAAAAAATATTGCAAATAATTTCTTCTTTTGTGGTTTTTTTTTGGTGTGTGTTTTGGTTTTTTTAACAGTGACAAAGTCCTTGTGCTCTCTGAAGAAGTGTGAAAATGTTTCCTGTAATTTCTTGCATGGCTTGAAGGGGCAGGACAATTTGGACATTGCCAGAATGTCCCTTCATTAACATATAAGTTGATAACTTTTGAAAAGTGTTTAACAAAACTCCATTTGTTGTATGCTATTTAGGTAAAAATCCCTTCCCTTCTTGACTCTTGCACTTTGGTCTTCTTGGCTACTGCAATACTGTTACTTCATTAAGCCTCTTCCTATCAGAAAGTCTTCAGGTTTAGGAGCCGCAAACCAGGACACATTTCGAAACTAAACTGGCAAGCAGGAGAAAGACTCCTTTCAGCTTTCTTCTTAGGATATATTTTTTAATAAAAATGCCATGTGTCTTGCATGTATCCATGAAAATTAAGGAAAGACAACTTCTATATTTCAACTGTCATAATCCTCATAGTTCTGTTTTTGAGTTTTACTGATTCAGAGTTTCTTAGACACGGTCAATGGGTTTCTGATAACCCCAGTAACTCGGGCTGAGGCTTCAAATATGCAGAATGAATTGAGAAGATGTTTTGATGATGAATTGAGAAGCATTCCCCAAACTTTGAAGAGTTGAACTCCAGAATAAATTAACTCAGGCTAATACCTGGCAATCTGCTTGCATTGCACAAAGTCTGGTTGAAGCTATAAGCACTTGACAGCTTGTCGATGCTCCAAGATGAAGTTAGAATCCTGCAGTGATTGGTCCGTGCAAGCTGGATGCACAGCTGATATGATCTCGTGAACGTGGCATATCCGGGATTTGGGGAAGGTTCCATATTATGGAAAAGCCTTGGCTTCATGGCGTTATGCCTGGAAGGCTGACAACAGGTTACCTACCGTAGAAGTCCTTCCTTTCATTCATGTGTGGACTACTGAGGATAAGAGGAAAGCATCTGACAGACAGGTTCACTCCTAAGACAAAAATTGCACCACTTCCATAAGACATTTCAATTTGAGCGTATCAGCACATATTGTCAGAGGCAAATGCTGTGTCTCATTCTTATTTTTATATTTTAAGCCTTTCACTTCCTCTTTTAGTTGTCTCCTTGGGCTTATTTGTTCTAATACTGTTTTGTTACTGTGTATTCACATCCTTTTAAATGTAAATGGAAAGCCAAGCACTACAGGTGGATGAATTGATTCAGAAGCAGTGACAAAGACGTTGTATTACCAGCTGTTTCACTAGATGTGTCTTGTCTTTTTTTTTTT
>VXBO01003384.1:631546-701807 GCA_013400135.1 Rhinoptilus africanus
TCAGTCACAAACCAGAAACACACTGTTCCAGGTGCTGCACCAAAAGCAACAGTCCCTGTCCTCCTGTCCCTTACATCCTCTCAGCTTCTGACCACAAATTTGAGTGTTCTGGACCGCATATGTGATGGCAGGAGTGTAAAAGAAGGCAAAGATCACATAGAACAAGAACAAACCCTTCACTTCAGATTTGAGTAACAGAAAAACAACTTTTGGGTTTGGTTTTTCTCCCGTCTGTTTCCTTGTGGCTGTTTCTGTATCACTTCACTTCTCCACGTCTGGTTTCTGCCCTCTTTGGGTATCACTCTTCAGTGCTCACCAGTCTCTCACATTGCCTTCTCGCGCCCCGCTGTCCCTCCCGCCCGGGGAGGGCGCCCAGCCTGCCCCTGACAAGTCTAGTGCTGGTGCTGCTCTGAGTAACCCCGACCCAGAGTGCTGGGAAGGAGCACTTTGTGTAGGTACCACGGGCGCTGCAGTACGGGCTTTTGCGTAGGGCATCGCTGTCCCACTCTGTGTCAGTGCATCACAGTATTTACATTTCTGGTATAATGTGCCCAGGTGACTATTTCATTTTAGAGTGCCAGACAGTGGCTTTTGCCCTGGGTTTTCTGAACTATTATTTTCTGACTCTTCAATAAAGGTGGCATAATACTGGCTTACCACTGGTATCCCTGTTTACCTTCCCTGTTTCTATTTTAATAAAGAAATAAAGAAGGGCCTGCCTGAAAGATCTGGTACCTGAATATGGAGCAGATCTCTGAGCAGGAATTTGATATGAAAGGCAGAATGAGGGATGCCCTATCAAGAGCGAGGAGCAGGAGCAAGGTGTCCCATTTAGCTAGCCATGCCTGGTAAAAGCATCTGAAGAAAATCTTCACTTTTTTTTTTTCCCTCTCAGACTGACCATGGTGCGCCTCCTTGGCTTGCATGAGGAGGGTGGAAAAGCTGCTTTCTTCAGAATCACAGGTGAATAATTTCTATCCAAAGTAGCTGTCGTGAACAAAGGTTGGGGAGGGAGGTGGCGGGGGGAGGAATCACTCTTACAGGATCATAGGGCTGTAGGATAATACGGATTGGAAAGGACCTGAGAACACTATCTAGTCTAACTTCCTGCCAGCATGTGAGTTCCCCTGGGTTTCTGTTACAGTCTTAATTAATGAATAAGTGGGACCCAGTTTACAGATGTACACCTGATTTATTTGCCAGAGAACTCTTGGAGTGGCTTGTTCAGACTTCCAAAGACCAAGAGAAACACTGCATTTGGCTGCTGGAAGCAAATGACCCACGGGAGAACTCTTCTGGAAGTCTAGATGGGAGATTTTGCTTCTATCATGAGTTATTCAGATTTACAACTGCAGTTCAATTATAAATTCAAACCAGTTAGTGCAAATTTGTTGTGCTGTTGCACACACGCTGTGTCCTAGTTCATGTTCCTGGATGGAGTTCAGGCAGGATCCTTTGGTTCTCCTCATTGCCTTACCAGCAACATCAAACCGTACCCAGTCTCATGATAAGGTTTTCCTCACCTGGGCACAGATATATTCTTGCCACTTCCCTTGTGTTGGCACTGACACTTGTTTGTCATTTCACGGAGCTTGAGTGTCAGAAAAAACCTGTTAGTATTTGCCTGGCCCAGCTCCCTGAAGCAGATCTCCGTGGTCAGAGAAGCTGGCATAGCAGAGGGGAAGGGAGCTTGCAGTGGGTGAGCCATTGGACTGGGTTTGCTGTAATGACAGACTGAAGTCTTTGCTGATTTTTTTTAGTTTAATGTGAGAGGCACTCCCTGGAAAACTAAATTTGTATTGTTTGGTTGTTTGGCACTCTTCCAGTTACGCTGATTGTCTTTTATTGGACATTACAGATTTTAGCTGTACTTGATTAGAGCATTAGCTTGGGGTTTTTTTGACTAATGCTTACAGTTCTCACATGTTTTTCTTTGCCAGCTCAGCTAGCAGCAGCATGACACCAAGTGTCTGCATTTGTTCTTCCTAAGTAGCAATATTCAAAGCAAAAAAAAAAAAAATCTTTGAAGCAACCTTCTCTTGCTTAATCTCATTTCTTGACTTTATCCTTCTGCAGCAAAGACCAAACTCTGTATCTTAGACCTTATTGTCTCATCTTACTGCAGTAGGAGGAGGTGGCAAATTAAATTAATGGACTGGGACTCACAGGCTTGAGTTTCACGCCCAGCCAGGCATATGAGCAGACACGCAGTGTGTGCCCGTGGAGAATGCAGTATGTGCTGGTGGAGAACCACACTAGTATCCCACCTTGCCATGGCGTACACTGCCCAGGCACCCCTGGGCTGCCTTCTTTATGCAAGAGAGATCTGCTCTCAGAAACTCCATGGCCAGTATTATAACTGAAAGCAGCACATAACCTGTCTAAAGGCTTACTGGTGAAATCTAACGAAGGAGCAGTTGTTGGCTCCCACTACGTACTTGCCCCTGCATAGAGCAGAGGTCAGAAGTAGGAGAGAGTCAAGCTTATGGTTTTGATTTCTTATTAAAATGTTTTATTATGGCTTCATTTCATGTCCAGGGATCTACAGTTGAATCACACATCATTCAGGCTCTTAATTTCCTGTAATAAAAATATAAGTGCTCAGATAAAGAAGTTCAAAGACCTTTTCCTGAAAACCATGGGGGTGAGGGAGAGAAAAATCTTCTCTACACTTCTTCCAGCTCTGAAACAGGTCTACAGTGTTAGATTATTTGTTTGCATGGTGTCCTTCATTGTCACCGTCTTCCGATCAGAGGCTTTTGAAGTCTATACTTTAATATATTTAGTAACTTGACAAACTCCATTTGCTGAGCTGGAGGAGGCATATGCCGCCCTGTTATCCGCACTCGGTATGAGCGGAGCCACCTGCCTTCAGCCCCACGGCGGGAGTCAGCGCAGGGGCGCTGGGAACTGCCTGCCCTGTCACGCTGCCTGTCTGCAACCTGCCGGGAAAGCATTTGGTCACCGCCTCAGTCGGACACGTGGACGTTGGGCATTGCCCACTAAGAAAACCGGAGCTTTATCCTAAAATTCAATGGCTGCAGAACTGAGGCAATGAGGAGTGCTTTGGACAGCCTCATGCTATACCTATGTCTGTTTACCTTCAATTCCTGTTTGCATAACGGTCTGATTCTTCCAAAGGAGCAAGCTGTTACTGACTTCTCTTGAAATCAGAGATGCCTGGGATTTTAGGAAGGACAGGCAGCACTCTGAGGTTGCTTTCTCCCCCACAGGGATGCATTTGCCATGCCACCAGTAGGCATAAAGGCACTCTGATTACTGAGAGCATCAAGAAGCCTTCGGAGCCTTTTCCTGGATTAGTCTTATTGAAGACAGTCAGCCATAGGGTTAGTTGAACAGGAATGATAAACAAATTACTAGAAGTCTTTATTTCTACAGCGTTTTCTGCCTGTGTTCTCTAAATCCCGCAGAGGCCCCCATGAAACACCAACACAGTGACAAGGGAGCGTCAGCAAGCACAAAGCACGAATAAAGAGAATGCTAAAGCTGGGCTGCATAACCCTGCTTGATGTGCGGTCTCCTCTGATATCACAAACTTTTTCTATTAGGAAAAAGAAGCCAGAAGCCTTTGCCTACCAAAAAAGAATCTTTGATCTAAGTCTTTTATGTTTCTCTCCCCCCCCCCCCGCCCCAACCCCCCTTGCTAAAAGGAGCCATGCCAGCATTATAGAAATAGCATCTGCAAAACAATTTGCAAGCTGGCGTTGAATACATCTTGCTTTTCAAAAAGCAAAATCTTTCACATAATGTCATGTGGTGATTTTTGTGATGTTGCATTTTTTAATGGCCTATGTGTAGAAGATAGATGTCAAAGACATCAACCCAACAAACAACTGTAAATATTTGCCTTGAGAAAGCATGTGGTATATCCTGTAATTCTTGGCTCAGCCTCTTAATCTGGAGGCAGCTTAATTAGTTGTTAGTGGACTAAAGCAAAGAAAATCGTTTAAAAATAAATTAAATAAACAACATGGGGACTGATTTTTATGAAGTGCTATAGTCCACAGTGGCTTTTGTAGAACCTAAGGGTGCTCATCACTTCGAAAACTGGGCCCTGAACTCATAGTTTGAAAGTTAAAATTTTAGCTAAATTCTTGGCACTACATAAAATCACCCAGTTAAGGGGTTTCAAAAACAATTTGCAATGCACAGTGCCCTAATTCCATGCTTATTTTCCTACATATGTGGCCAGAACTTCACAAGTACTGAATTCCCTTCAGCTTTTGCTGCTTTTTGGTCCCAAGGAGAGGATAACATTTGGGCAAATGGAGGCAAGCCGATGGGATGCTCCAGAAAAGAGTTCCCTTTTGTGAAAAACTCAGATGACTTGATAGTTGATTTCATTCTAACAACATCCTTAAATATAACTAAGGTTAGCGAATACACTAACAATTCCATTGACATATGGTTCCAAAGAAAAAGTCTATTTTTTCCAGTGAGCTCTACAAGTGTGAAAAAAGACCTAAGCATTATTGAGGACAGTTTAATGGGCTCTCTATTCAGCATTCAGTCAGGATTTCAATTTCTTTTTAAAAATATTAGACCGTATAAGGAGTGTGATAGAAAATAAAATATAAAATGTTAATGGTGTGATGTCATCTGGAATGCTGTGTTCAATCTTATTTCAGCAAGAAGTACTTCATAAATAAAGGTGGCTAAGAGATGAGTGACATGTTTAAAATGGCTAAAGGTAATACTTTTTGCAGTGCAACACAAATATTCCATGGAACTCATTATCACAAGATGTTCTTGAAGCCAAAAAAAGTTAGATGTGTATCAGAAATAGCCACAGGTACATTAGATAGGGCAAGAAAAGAAATTACAGCTTCTCAAACTCCAAGGCATAAGACACTATTAACAGATGTGGGTTAGAAAACAAATCTGCTATTGATGAGATCTTCTGCAAGATCCTTGAATATCCCAAACATTAGATTGGCCAACAATAGGGAGAAGTTGCTTCTCTAAGGAGATCTTATTCAGTATGGTGATTTCTGTATGCATATGAAGTAGGTATTTCTTCAGATAAATAATATAATGAATTTACTGCACCTTGAGCAATTCTATTTTTGGTTAGCTGTGTAATTTTCCTAGTTGGGAGCCCAAGAAGACTGCAGCGAGACAGTTAATTTGTTATTATAGGAATTTGTTCCCTACCTAACCAAAAGGGGTTCGGGTCTTTGCTGGTGATTTACGGTGATATTTACACGGAACAAGCCACTTCTGCGCACATGGGTTTTGTGGTGGCTTTTTGTTTCTCTTTTGAAAACACAGACCATCACATTAAACCCTAATTTAAGAATTTTCACTAGCAGTTTTGCCTGTGCTGTTAACAAACTGTAGATGCAAATATTGTTCCCACTCCATGGCTCCTGAGGAGAGTGTTTCATTGATATGTTAATATCTTCTTTTCTCTTCTTTCCATGACCTAAGATCTAAACAGCCACAGTATTAGATACAGTACTTGCCCGAAACAAAAGTAATGTATCATTCTTAGTAGAAACTAAGCTTTTTCTGTAAATGTTTTCAGTAGAGCTGGTTAAATATTTTAACGTGTGGGAGTTTTTGGACAATAATAAATAACATATTTTTGTGCAAAGTAATATACTGTTTGCAGCTGTGATGTTCATGTTACTATTTGTCTATTGCCGTTCTAATATTACAATTAAAGTAGATGTAATATAGCTCAGGACATAAATGTTAATTTTTACTATGTCTCGTAAGTTTGAAGTGCTAATATGTGGAAAAAAGTCAACAATCAGAAAATAGGATGCTTATGACTGAAGAGAATTTTGAGTGTTGTATTACACCAAGGAATAGGGTGGATAATTAGAAAGCAGTTATGTGCCCTGAGTGGGACAAAATATTTAGCTGGAATTTGGGAGACCCTGCATTGTTCACAATATGGAAGCTGCATATACCAACTAAAAATTAATTAGAAATAGACTACTCCATAGGGTTTGTAATTGGGGTTAGGAAGTCTCTATTCTATTCGGTGGTACTGAATTAACGTGTGATCTTGAGAAACTCACGTAATCTGTGCTTCAGTGTTTCTACCTCAGTCATGTGGACGTTGGTAACTTCCTTGATAAAACTGCTTTGTTAACAAACTCTGCACAGCACCTTTTGAGGAACTGGCCTGCGGTCACAGCAGCTGACGTAGAATAAAAATGCTGAAATTCAGTAGGGCTTTTGCTAAACAAAGACTCCCACCTTTCATGCATGCAGCTGAACAAATTGTAACATCAGTGGGAATGACGAAATTTCCCTTCTGTAGGCAGATGCAGTAGATGACAATATGTTTCAAATTTTCCCAGTGAAAATACCCCAAAGTATTTTAGATAATAGGAAGTATTTCTTAGTCAGAAATCTTGCCCAGATGCCAAATAGCTTTTAACAAATTATAATGCTACCCATTCTACAGTCATTGACACATACCCTAGACATTTTTACTGTAAGTCATTGCTTGAGGGGTTTTTGTGTGAGACTGTGTGCAAGCACACCAAATGAGTCATTAAGATGCCGATTAAAAAAAAGGGAAAAAAAGAAAAAAAAAGAAGAAATTAGTGTCGAATATCTCTAAATGGTTTTGTACAATGTGTGTCTGAAGTCTGTATGAATCAAATCCATGAGCATGGCACCTATTTCAAACCTCCACTAGAGCCGAACAAGTGGAGCAATTGGTATGAAAGAATTTTAAACTATGTAGAGCGAGTGATTCTCTCATCACGTGCTCCTCGAAATCAGAATGAGAAATTTCTGCCTTAGATGTGGTTCTGCTTGGTCAACAGATATAATAATTAAATTAAATTTATCAATTATGATAAAATTTTCAGTGTAGGAGCCTCACGTCGTGGTTGCATGAGGACTTCTACACTTACATAAGCATATAACCACCGTTACATATAAATGCCAACTTGGGCAATCAACAAAAAGTGTGTTTTAACCAAGGTACAGCTGGGGGTTGGGATGGCACTGCAGATGCAAAAGTATTCAGGGACTCCCTTCATCCCTGGATTGTGGCAGGTTTTCTTTTGTGCGCTCTCTGAGCTGCCCAGCTGGGATGGCAGCGAGTGCTGCCTGTACAAAGCACAGACCCCCTTACAGCTTCACACGTGTCCCTGCCCAGCAGGCTCTGACGGCACCTGTAGCTCCATGGATTTTTCAGTAGTGAAAAAATAGCCCAGGACGAATTTGAGAGTGCAGTTATGTGATGGTGTATTGTATGTACCAGCGGAACATCCCAGTGTTTCAGTACCAGTTGAAGGGTTTACAAAGCAGGTTGAGTATGTGTCCTTCTAGTGGGCCAGATTTATTAGTGATGCGAGTTCTTTGATTTCATGAAAGCCATGAGTAACATGTTCTCATGACTTGAGGCGCACTTATGTATATCTTGGGTCTCTATTACATGTTTTATTCACGGTCTCAGCTTCTGATATCCCATCACAGAAGTGTTTCCTTGCTTATCTCAAAACACAATTATCCTTCTTATAATTGAGAAGAGCATTCTCAAGAAGCAGGCCATTTTGTTTATGGAGACGGCTTGTTTGCTAGAGGAGGTTCCTGAAAATATACAACCCAAAGGATTACTCTTCTAGCAAAGGATTACTCTTCTAGAACTAGTGCCAAAAAAAAAAAAAATCACTTAGCTGAACTTCAGGATTCATAAAGCGGAGCTCTGAATTGAGGCCCTTAACTTGTTGATCCTGCACTGACCCACATTGTATGTGCACAGCAAATATTTAGCTTACACGATTCAGGTATGCAAAAAACTATGAGCACTTTAGTGCACGAACACTGGAGAAGAAAGAAAATAAAAAAGAAGAAGGCAGATCTGTATGTGCCCATAGTATTACACAGCACAACCGACCAAACATCTCCCAATGCCTGCGCTGGGCTTTTGTCTCGCTGTGTTTACATGCAGTTATGTTCAAAAAGAAAGCAACAGGGGTTACTGTCCTTTTTCTTTTTTTTTTTTCTTTTTCTTTTTCTTTTTTGTGTGTGCATGTCAGCAATTTCCATTTCATGGCTCCCACATATGTCATTTTCTAAAATTAACGGAGAATTGCACCTAGCATTCTCATGACCAAAGTCTGAGGTTTCCACAGAAAGTTAAAACCACTAAAGCATATTTTAGTCTGCTAGTTACAACATAAGTTGTCTCATTTTTAAGAAAATAAATATAGCATAACACGATACTAGAATTTATCTGTAAAAAGGGCGTAATGCCCCTGCAGCGTCTTTCATCAGAATTATGATCCTGTACCGAGCTGCCAAAATGGTTTATAGAACTAAATCCTCCAGATATTGCCTCAACTCCACTGAACGTTCCCGAGGATCAGAGATCTGCGTGGGGACACTGTGATGTGCAGATCCAGGCAAGAAAGATCCGATTGGTATTGGCACCAGTGACTGTAAACCGGGAAAGTGAGGGAATGGGCAACTGCTGGTTCTGCAGTGGCAGGGGAGCGTTAAGTGAAGTTTTGTACTTTAAAAAAAAAGCTCAGTGTCTTCTCTTGTGGTTCCTGTGTTTGTCGGGGTCTGACAAAGACGGGCTGACACCTGGAAGCTGCCCAAATCCTACAGCCAGCTGTGGGCATCTGGGCTGGGAGCGTGAGTGTGCTCGTGGTAGTCATTCTGTAGCCCTCTAGCCAGATAAGCTCCGAAATCCACCTGCTCCTTCAAATCTTTGAAAGATATGACTACTTTGGAAAAGATGGGGACTTGCTTGGCAGTTCGGGACTTGCTTGGAGCCAGTTATTACAAGGAGCATGTGAAGCCATCACAGCAGGGAGCCAGAACCCATATAAGTAGAGAATATTAATGTCTTCCTGATAACCTTCTTTTGTTTTGACGTCTGCATTTTATATCATGTTTTTCTCAATGCTTATAAATAAAAGCCAAGCCCAAGTTCTATTGTTGCTTTTTAAAATTCACCGTCCCTTAAATTTCAAATGTTGCTGTGAAATAATTGGATTTGTGAATAAATTGCCAGAGGTTTGAGGTTGGGTTTACATTTATCTTCCTGAGGAATGGCGTTTATCAACTCCTTGTGAGCTGTCATCACCTTATAGGATCTGCTAAATACGCAGTGTTCAGGCTGCCGGTTCAGCAGAGTGCTAGAGGCTTGTCCATTGTCATTAACATATTCGTTGAAAACATTTAAACATCAGCATTTGCAACCCTTAATACAGCGAACTGCCCCTCTGCCCAGGAGGGGCTGGCTGGGGGAAGAGAAAAGCAGCAAAATAAAAAATAAAAATTAAAAATAGGCAGCTCTGCTTTCTTCAAGGAAAGAGGACAGAGGCAGTTTCTTAATTATTTGCTTGTTTACTTATTTACTTCATACCATGATTTCCTTGAGGGGCAGAAGCTGTTAGGAATGAATTCTTAGTCAAAGCTCCCAATGGAACATGTGCGCTTCATCATCCGCCCTGGGTTGGGTGCGATGAGATAGGGAGAACCCTCAGGACAAAGGAACACAACAAAAAAAAGGCATTTGGAGAATCATTAAACCACAATCGAGCCTAATTGCTTCGTATTGGTTGAGAAAACATCCAGCATATTTAACTTGACCAGGCAGCTGGTATGTGTGGGACCGGTAACTGTTCTTCAAGAGGCTGGTTGTGTTTTGGTTTGGGATTTTTATTTATTTTTTTTTTACACCTGAGAATTAGTATTTTAAAGCTTCTGGAGTCAATTTCTCTCTCAGAAACAGCAAAAAAAAAAAAAATCCGTAGTGAGCGCATTGCAAATTCCTCTAGTTTGAGATTGTGGCTTTCCAATTCTGTTTGGGGACTTTGTGTTCAGCTAATAAATAATAGTGGAATGACATTTGGCCTTAAATATGTATTTAAATGAGTCACCTTGAATGAACCAGACTGCTCGTGCTCCGAAGGAAGGAACATTTAAGGAGATGTTTTTCAGCGTGGCTTGGGCAAAGCTTTCTTGTCTGAACTGTAATTTATGGGTGCAAATTTCAGTAGTCTGAGCCTTACTTTATCTGATCTCTACTTGCATTCCTCAGGGGGAAAAAAAGTGACTATTCAGATATTTGCCTGTACAGAAAAGTGGTCTAAAAGAAAGCAGTATGAAAACAGGCACTGGGGGGTGGGAGGACACGGGAGCGGGAAAGTGCCTGTGTTTTATGTTTAAAACCCTTCTCCTTTTCTGGCAAAAGACACTTAAGAAATGGAAGATCTTCATCAAAGGGAGGCTTCTTGACCCATGGACAAGCCACCGCTGCCCAGCTGCAGCGCTCTCCATCGCACTGGATGAGGCGGCTGGGGCCCTCCCTCTGCTTTCAGGCCACTAAAACTGAACTTATTCCCACGAGTCTGGCTGTCTGGGTCCAAGGTACCTCTCCACAATCTCTTAAATGTTGTTATTTAATAACTCAAAGTTATTAGATGGAATCCAGGTTTGGGGGTTGCAACAGAGTGCAGTTTTTAATAGTTCACCCTTCGTGCTTTTAGTAACGTTGACACAGTACAGGTGGACCGAGCTGTGCAAGCGTAAGAGACAGAAGCTTATTTTTCATTCTGTATTCATAATTGTCAAAAGCAGTAATTGTCAGAAAGATGTTTTAGAGATTCCTTTTCTCCGTTCTTTTACATCACCTTGCTTAACCAGAAGGGATCACAGCTGGGATATTTTTGTGCTGCCACTGCATTAGCAACAGCCACCATTTCACAGCAATCCTCGTGTTAAAACCAAATGGTGGCACAAAGGACTCCGCTCATCATTCATTCCCCAGCTGTCTTTTTGCCTTTGCCACCCTCCTCGTTCTCCTCCTCCAATAAAACCTTTCACTTGCAGAAATGCAAAAAAAAGGGCTTAATCCCCCTGTCCCTGCAACATCAGCCCCACAGGTTAATGCACACTTCAATAGTTAAAATCAAAGAAATGTGCCTTCTTACAATGGGGCCTTTAAAAAAAAAAATCCTATACATCTATTTATAAGCCATCTAATCTCAAAAATCCTTATTACCTATCGTGTTACTTTAAATCATGGACATGGAGGAAAGGGAGTCTTGGCATTCAATTATCCTTCTTGCTTTAACAAGGTGTGTATAATAAATGAGCAGTTCTTAATTGACTTCAATGCAATTTGACACTGCTGGAGTGGGAGGAAGAGGGAGCCAGAAAGAAAGAAGACATGCAGCTTAAAGATGTTAGAACACAGTTATTTATAAGACATTATTTTATGACATTAAGTTAATTAATTGGTATTTAAATAAACAATATTTAGTGTAAAAATATTTACAAGAAATATTTCGCAAGTAATTATGTTCTACAGCTTTTTGTGTTGTCACAGATAACATTGTATCATTGGTTAAAAGATAAAATTCTCACGATTTTAACAGTCATTGCTAAAGAAGTGTGCTTTAAAACATAATTTCCTATTTTATGGGTTTCTTTCTCTAAATTAGACTTTATAAAAACATATAATACAGTAATAAAATCCCTGCTCATAAATATTTTATCTGGGCAATGAATGATGCAGAAACATATTCAACCTGTATCTCTGAATTTAGATGAATTCAGTTAATTTCTGTAAGGTGTTTACAAGATACTGGGCAGGTCTTCAGAAGACATATTTGTCAATATAGTCATGCTGAATCACGTTATGACATTTTTTGGGTGGCATTTTTAATGTAAATAGAAGCCTTCAGGCTGTGGTTTTACAGGAGCTTTAATCTGGCATAAATCCTCGCTCCCTCTGTCTGTTTTCCTCCCCAGCCAGATCAGGTCCCTGGTCTGCAGCACCAGCAAGGAAGGGTAGGGAAAGGTGGTACCACCATTCCCAGTGGCAGACCAGACCCTTCACTGGGAGCAACAACAACATCAGGACACCACACATCTCCGGGTGAACTCCCCAGTGTGTTTTGGCGATGCCGCATCGGCTTTTCCCCTATTTGCAGAAGAATTTGGTCGAGGTGAGCTCCAGTGGCTCTGGCGTGGAAGGACCAACGGGCACTGCTGAAGAACTGCTTGAAAAACACGTTTGACCTTCAGCAGGAAAACATTCCTCTGTACAAAAACCTGCCAGTATTGCCTTCAGGAGACATGGCAGATTGCTAGGATAAATGTCGGGCAGCCAGGAGAGCACGGGGAGTGCTGCCCCGTCCCTGCATCCCGAGCAGCCGAGGGCCCTTTCCTGAAGAGCTGGACGCAACTCGAGTTAATAGCACTGATACAGCTAAAGCTTCCTGAACTCTGCTCCAGTGATTTATCTGTTAAACCGTACTACTTCCTACTAGCTGTGACAAGCAGTATGCGACGGGGGGGCTGTGCGTGCATGTGTTTCAGTTAAAGCTGTTCCCTGTTCTGGCACAGTAAGCATTGAGCCAAAAAACTCCTGGGAGAGGTAGTTTGCCTGCATTGATCTGTTTTTAAAATGATTTTGCTAAACGGTGTTACCATAGATATTTTCGAAACTAGTGTCATTTTCAGTTAGAACAGGCGGTTTCGCCGTTCTCCTCCACCCGCAACTAATTTTCTAGCATTGCAACTTGAAATATATCTTTCAGCCTCTGCCCTCAGCAGAGCTGGGACAGGAGCCAGAACGCAGTAATTCTTATCAAAAGATCACTTTAAAACTTTAACCACAGGAGTAAGGTGTTACAGATTCTTAGATCTAATAAAGAATGTTACTTCCATCCCCTAACTTGAGCAAAACCAGGCTTGTCACTGCTCAGGAAAAATGAAATGCCATGAGAGTGCAGCGGCGTTGCTCGCAGGATGCATAATAGGCTCTGTCAGCTCTTTCAATCATTTAGGTATGATTTGCATCAACATTTACAGCTGCTGACTATTTACAGTTACACAGCTATTATGTCTTCCATCAGCTGCTAAATGAACAGGTGCTTACCATTGTACGGGCTGGAAAAGAGAATGATAGATGTAAACCAACAGCCCTCCGATAGGAAAGCCGTTCCCTTATGGAAGCAGCAGAGTGCTGAGTATGGATATAAATTTAGCTAAGTTGCTTAACAACCTCTAATTTTAATACTGACTTTTGGGCCTTAGTAGGGGAGGGAAAGGGGCAGCAGAAAAGGAAAGAAACTCGGATTATGGACAAACATGCTGCTGCGGCTGTGGCTGAGCTGGTGGATGAGGCTCCTTACTTCTTGCCTGGGGCTGTTACTTGCTCTCCTTTGGCCAGATAATGGCGCCTGTGGTTGCTCCCCAACTGCTTTAATCTTGTTCTTTACTTACATGGGGTCAGTTTGGCATATTTGGTCTAAGGAATAGCTGTATGTCCAGCTGGGCTTGTGCCTGATGTCTTTTGAAGACCCCCCCAAAATGCCCTGCTGAGCTTGAACATTGCACCAGGCAACGCCACCACGAGATGTAAGTTCTCCCTCCGCTATTGCTTTGGCAGGACAAGTAGGGGAGACAGGCAGGATTGGCCTGAGTAGGTGGGTCCTCCTTACCTTGCTGTTTTAGGGTACCCTGTTGTCCCCTCCTTTTTGTGTGTGTTTTCCCACTGACACATACTGTGCTGCCCCTCAGGAGCGTGCCAGCACGCAGCCCTGCAGGGCTACTGGCAGGTTGCAATGGAGAGAATGTGCTGGGACTAGCAGGAGCTTCCCAATTAATAGTGTTATTCATAATGAAATTATTAATATTATTTAATTAGTGCAGTCATGGATAAAGAGCTTTTGAGCTAGACACTGTAAAATACTGAAAGAGAAAGACGAGTCCTTTCCCCCAGAAACCCTGGTTGCCAACACTAGGGGGTTATATGCCAGGACTACAAGTCATGGGGGCTTGCCGACACGGGCGATTTTTCTAGCTTACTGAATTACTATTACCCAGCTGTACTTACTGACTGCCTGTTTTCCAAGATGAACAGTCATCAATGAAATTATATTCATACAACTGGAGTGGTTTAAAGTCACCACTTGGTCTGTACCGAGGATGTCAGACCCATATAAATAAGGCTTTATGATTTGTTTTCAGAAGAGGTAACAAAAATGGTATGAAGGCACAGCTAACATATTTGGAGGAAATCTGTGTAATAAAAATCTAGTTTGCCGGTTACGAAGCCAGAAGTCTCTGGTGCAGACAAAGATTGTATTATAGCTGGTTTTAGTTCAAAAGAGGTTTTGAATCTATTTTTTGTGTCAGTTCTGTGGTAAAGCTGTAATCTGTCTTATCAACTCTGTCCTTCCAAAGACATACGTTAAGCCATCCCTATTTCCTTAAGCACTTTAAACATGTGCTTAACTTTAAGCACATGGTTCACTGGGTTTTATTAAATAAAAAAGTAAAAAAAAATAATTGGCATACTCTTCCCATTTCAGTTCCCAGTGCAAGCACTGATGACAATCTAATGACAATATAGAGCATGCTCTCAGCTTTAGGTTCGGCTCTCTGTGGGGAACATATATAGCCTTTCTATAAGTGGAAAGCTATATTCTTGAGAGTTTTTTCTGGTGCCACATTTTCAGGGGCCTGAGCAACTGCAGACCAGAAAACAGCAGCAATTTAAGCAACAATTTAATGAAAAGTTGTGATCCTATTTAGTATTTATGCCATTCAAAGCAGGTCTGAGTTAAAATGCTTAGTTTTACACTGTCATGCCTAAACTAAAATAACCTTCACTTTCTGGTGCTCTTAAATTAACTTTTTTTCACTTTTCTGACAGCCAGGAGCGTCCTCTCATATGAAGACCAGCTTCCTTAATTATTTTGCAAGAGCTCGATAGTGTCATTGCCTCTCCCATGAATCCGATGTTCTGGGTAAGGCTGGGCCCCACCTTAATTGGATCCCGCTTCTCCCGGGCGTCCCGCTGCGGCCCTGTGAATGAGGAAGACTCTTCATGTCCCAGCAGAACACGCCGCGAACGCCTGCGTCGCCAGGAAGGGGGAGGGAAGGGGCTTGTTTTTTACAGATGCCTAAAGATGAAACCAAAAAAACCCGAGGGTGTCTGCCACCAGGCAGGCAGGACTCGGCGCGTTTCTGGTTTTGCTCTCCCTGACCTTTTGCAGATTATTTTTTTTTTAACTCAGCAGGCTTTGTTGCTATCTGCTAGTTTCTCTTAGGTGCAGGAACATGATGTTTTACCGGTGACGTACTCTGGGTTTAAAAGCTTGGCTCTTCACCGTGCTCTGTGTCTTGGGGAGGTGGGAAACCCTTCTGGCAGGCTGAGGAGCACTGCACCCCGCTGGAAAATCAGGGAGGGGACCCCCCGGAATGGGCTTGATCGCTGCTCTGTTACCCTGGCTGTTAGGCAGCGGGCACGCAGAGTACTCTTCAGGCTCATTTTTGTTTTAATTTTATACTGGATTGACTTCAGTGGAGTCACACCCAAGATAGAGTGACGTGCTTGCGAGCTGAGTCAGGGCTGGTGTACCAGCTTATTGACTGGCTGAGTTTCAGTTGTGCAAATTGGATAACAAAAAACCCAAAACAGCTGAATAGAAGCTAACCTTCCAAACCATCAGTCATGTGCTGAAGAGTCAGCTTGAGAAAATTCAGCGGAAGACTAATCTCTTTTATTTTGTTTTTAGGACAAAAGCAATGACTATGAGGCAACAAAAGGATTAGAGTAAAAAGTCCCTTGGTGTAACAGTTGGGCATCAGGTATGACGCTCCGATCAATGACGTATCTGAAGTATCCTAATTCCTTCATGCAAAAATATATTACAAGAATTACTTTCACGCATGTGATGAAAGCCAGCACATGTCAGCACTGCTTCTTTCTCCTCTTGTGCTTGTGGTACCACTATAATCATGAAATCATGCTGCAGTAACAAAAGATATTCATCTTAGAAATATGTTTTTCCACATTTCCAAAGAGAGGGCGAAGGCCTGAGAGGAAATGAGGGGCTTTTTCAGTGTTGGGTTTTTGTTACTGTGTAATATCCTCAGTTTCTTTAGGCTATTATCTGGGTTTAAAGAATTGGTGGATATAATTTATTATTATTCATTATATTTTGAGTGAACACATTCTTTCTGTCAACAGCTTGCTTTACAATTAAACTTGCTAATTAGCCATCTAATAGACTTACTACCTTTTCCCCTGAAAGTAAATCAATGACTGTGTTGGTTCACTCTGTTTAGGTGAAGGCCTCAGATGTGCGCATTAAGGAAAATTATTAGCAGCTAGCAGTAAGTATAGCTAAAAAACTGCGTTATTTTATTTTCTTCTGATAACATCCTGTTAGACAAGTTTATTTCCTGCACACACTGGGATTTGGTAGTTCCACAGAGCAGTTATGCGTAGGTAAATATGGAGCACGCATAAGCTCGGGTCTTTATGGCCATTTTGTTTACTTATTCTTCTAAACCAAGGACAGTCATCAGGTCTGTTATTTGCCCAGCGTCTGCAGTCCATGGCGTACTTCTCCCTTACACCACTACACTCAGTATTATTTGAATTGTTTCTAAGTTTAAAGATTGCCCAAACAATGCATCAGGGTGTGAATAAGGCGTGTGTCAGCCCCGTTTATTCATTCAGGGTATATTTACGTTACTCAGCTTAAGACTCTCAGCATCGCAGCCTGGTCAATGACAAGCCCAGGCTGCAGAAGCTGTGGTCTGGAGGGTAACATGTCACTGGAAAGAACACATACCATATGAATTCTCTTCTAGGTACTATTTTCTTTCCTGGCTCCTAAAGAAAACACACCACAGTAAGTAGTTAAATATTTAGAGCCCTGTAATCTCTAAACTGTGGTGCCTCTGGGCCAGGACCTCTTCAGTCTGCGTTAGGATTCTCATGAGGTCCTGATTCATCACTGGGATTCCTGAGTACTCCCCAGCACAAGTCATATAAGATATTACTACTAATATTTTCTTTTCTGTAGGAATTTTCCAGGCTGATTGTGTGTGATAGCTCATGGGAGCTACGTGTTGTTTACCATATTTTTCTTTGATCCCCTTTTGGTGAAGGAAGTTTAAAAAAATCACTGTTTCTTGATATCTGAAGCAGACTGCAGATCTGAACACTCGATTACAATCTGTACAATATGAATACTGGATTAATAGTTATTGTAAGCATTCGTAAGGAATTTGAGGCATCTGGTTTGAATAAATATCACACAGGGATAAAGATATCTAAATTCAGCCCAATTTTCATCATCCTGGAAATACAGTCTAGAATATGGAACCTGGTAAGCGTGGGGATCTGTCTTTGGTATAAATACTCACTCTGTCCTCTAGAAATTAAAGAGTTTTGCTACTGATGCCCAAGGATTCAGGATTTCCCCAGAATTTTCCAGATAATGGAACAGTAAAAATCTGAAAATTTGCATACAGGAATTAATTCATACGAATCACCTGGTGCTTTGTGGTTTTGGACCTCTGCAGTCGAGTCCCCCACTTCACCAGTCTAAACGCGTGCATCCCACGCTCGCGCTGCTATTCTGCTCTGCTGGGGCAAAATACAAATGCAAATATTATTTTGAAATGATAGATGTGTTCTGATGGCTGCTGACTTCATCGTTGCTCATTTCTCTTGGGGTCTGGATGCCCGGAGCGCAGGACAGGCTGGGAGCCTGGATTTCCTGCGCAGTTGTAACTTTAGATCAGGACATGGTCGAAAGTTTAAGATGCTGCACCTGGCAAAACCTCAGCTTAGTCCCGCTGATGGCAGTGCCTGTTTCCTTCCATCAAAGATATGGTTTTCTGTTGAATGTTAAGAATTCCACCCGTTCAACTTAGAGCATACTAGTCATTTTAGGGTTTTTCCCTGTGTTAGGGGCAGTAAATCTTCGGTACCTACAGGAATGAGTCCACTACCTCGGCTGAGATCTTGATCTTAGTGAAAGAAATTGGCACGTTCCTATTTACTTAAGAGGAAGCAGTGTTTCTCCTATGAATTCCATCTCGGGCTGATGAGGGTTTTTCTGGGAGGGGAAGGGTTTCTTGCTGCTAATTATTCTTGCCTGATTTCCCTCCACCCTCTTTTGCAAGCATAAAATCCCTAATGAGCATTCAGTTTGCTTCTAGGATCAATTAGGCCACTGATTTGCTTTGCCTTTTCTTAGGTATGGCCACAAATTGAGGATCTGGCTCTTCAAAAGTTCTGCTTTTGGCTTGAGAACGTTTATTTTTTTCTAGGTAATGTTTTGTACGCTACTTTCCTTTTTTTCTATTCGTCTATTAATACTACAGACAGCTCTAGCTCGTTTTTAATACGACATGCAACTTCCTTTTTATGGTTGTCAGCTCCTCCTGCTTTGCCATAGCAAGTTAAACAGTTTCTGTCTGTTGAAAAGACGCTGCGTTCGAAATACTCCATGGAAGAAGTAAAAGGAAATAAAATCCACGGCTGTATTTTCCATCATGATAACGTTATTGAACCGTTGGCCTGATCGTAAAATACCATTTAATAAAATATCATGGAATATATTTACGCACAGAGTTTTATCAGAGTTTTCGTTTGCATCCCTGGAGTTGCAGAGAGCGAGGCCAGAGGCGGTATCTCTTTACCACGCTGCTGATAGGAAAGGTCATGATCTAATTTCTTATTTGCATCAAGGCACAAGAGGAGTATGTGACCAAGAATTACTCGGTACGAAGGGGCCGGTTTGAATGAGACGATGTTACACACAGCCCTCAGCATCTATGGGAAGCAGCTCGGCTTCGCACAGCACCCTTTCTTCCAAACCGGGAGGAAAGATTAAAAAACCCCAATCCCTAGGGAGGGGTCGTGAGTGATAATATCGTTCCTTTAAGGGGTTAACTACAGTATGCGAAAACAGAGAGCTCTCCTTTAAAGCAGTTAATTCAGTCAAGGCTTATTCAATAGATAAAAGCGTTTTAGGGGCAGGTGCCGGCCCATCAGCGCCTCTCAGCCGCGCGGGGCGTTTCACGGGGTAAGTCACTTGCAAATGCGGTCTCTCAATAGGTGAGAAATCACTGCCAAGGATAGGTAGTCTCTGGGCTCTTGCTAAACGGCACAAAGGGTAGTTAATACCAAGTTACGTTTGCAGTGTGAAATTTAATTTTGTTTGTTTATTAACTATCTTTGACTTGATAATTTATCTCCCCCCCCCGGGTTATTTCCAGACTGGGTTGAGGAAGAGGTTCGAGCTCCCATTTCTTTGTTCCAGCCCAATCGTTCAGAGAAATGAACTCTCCCCGCGTGGGGATGGAAATGCAATTTTCGGAGAAGCTGTATAACTGGCCAGGCTTGTTTAAAGCTGAGAGAGTTTAACTCTATTGACTTTACTGCTTTGCTTTGCTGTTTAGTTGTACTTGAGTGACTTCATTAAAAAGGAGGGCAGTTACTTAATCGTACAATCCGAACCGCTGGTGTCATTTGCAGTTTCCTGTGCTATTCTTCCTCAGTGGGCTGAACGCGAATTCTCCTTTAAACTTCTTGAGACTTCATCTGAACAAAAATCTCCTTGTGCTGCGAGATTTCCTTCCTATCATTTTTCTTAAGAGAGCACGTTGGAAAACTGCGCTTTATGGTTTTGCTGTAAATGCATTTCTAGTTCGCTTAATGCCACTTTGAAATTCTACCCGCTTGCGTCGGCGAACGCTGCCATACTTTATAAGGGCTAGATTGTGTCTCGGCATACCCTTGGCAGGAGCTGATTACCTTTGTTTAGTATTTGTAATACAGTAACACCAAGAGGCCCACTATGAATCCCTCATAAAAGCGGGCATTGTGTACGCAGCCTTCCTAAGGAGTTTAGCCTCGAAGTGTGGGAGACAATTAGTGAATAAAACAAGGGGAAGCGCAACGTGACAGCGAGAGTATTAGGATGCGTGTTTCTGCAGTCCAGTCAAGCAGATGCTGGTGCCTCCCAGTAGCGATGGTATTTAAGGAGGAACTTGGGGGAGAGCAGTGTAGTATCTTGGCTGTTTCTTTTTTTCTTTTTTTTTTTTTTAACCTGTGAAGTTCCCTTCATACATTAATATTTATTAAGTGATTAAGTACTAGTACTGCCATTACACAGGCATGGCCACTAAGCCAGATAGCAGGGTGTCGATATCTGACAACTTTTACACATGTACATGCAAAGCTTTGACACTGCTTTTCAGGCACAAGCTTCAGTGCAAACACTCTTTTAAGAAATTTCTTTTCTGAGGAGAATTAATGAACTTTATGCATTTGTGTTACATGCTCTTATATCCCCCTACCCTGCCAACATACCATCAGACACAATTCTGATTCCCACTCTGTGCAATAAACCCCAGTCTTCTCCCCATCCAATTGCTATACATCTCTCTTTGTATCTGCTCTTTTGCCTCCTGGCTGGGCAGGGGCTCCAGGATTAGGCTGTCGGCAGGTCTGTGCTGATTAGTTACCTGATGGTTAACTAACTTAGGAATTTGACTTGCCTTTCCCTTGGTTGAGGTGCTCTCTCCCCTCTGCCAAGTCATCCATTTGCATAAAAAACAAGGGATTAATCATCACTGTGATGAATCAATCAAAAAATTAATTAAGAAACTTGAGCAGCCCTGCCAAAAATGGTCCGCAGGTTCTGAAATTGTCAATAAGGGGAAGCAGGGTGCCGAACAGTTTGGTTTCATCAGCTCCTCTTCCTTAGGTGGAATGACTCTGCGTGCTCAAGTGTCAGGGCATTTGCAACGCTCAGTAATACGGAGGCAGGTTGAGAGAGGAAAATTTAAGACCTGATCACAGATACGGTAAGAATTTTTGAAGAGTATAAAAAGTGCACCAGTAGTTTCCTAAGTAGTAACATATAAAACTATGTAATTTTACGACTACGCATAGAATAATACAAAAATATGTTTAAATGCACGAATTTGTGGAAACGAGTGGGCAACAGTGAGGAAAAACCGTAATTCTAAATTGACTGAGTTTGTAATGAAGCATCAAACCCACGTGCTCTGGGGTGGTGTCCCGTAGCCTGCCTGAAATACCTGAATAGGAGCAGCATTGTTAAAAACATCATTTCCATCTTCTGTTCTGTGTTGTACAACTGCTATCTATGTGCTGCTTTATTTTTAGGAAATAGCTGATGGCTCTGCAAGTAACCACACTTTGCATTTTCCCCAGCGCTATTCTGTGTTGCTTTTCCTTTAGCTCTGTTCTGACAATTAAAAAGTTACATGCAATTATCTCAGACTGGTTTACACACTTTTAGGGTGGCCTGGCAACAAATGATGCTCATGTCCTGTGAAGATAATCTCCATTTTATCTCTATATAAACATTTTAAGTATTGCGGAAAAAAGTTCAGGGCATACGAAAGTTTAGGGTGCGAGAGTCCAGGATGGCCCCATTTTTATTTAATTCCAGCCCCTAATAATCTTTCGGTAAGCTTGAAAAAAAATCTCAGCAAACACTTTTTCCTAATCATTTGGAAATATAATTGCTTGGTTTGTAGGTGTTTAAATGTTATCGAGAATACCCGTAAATAGAGAGAGGAGGAGGGAGGGGGTATCTATTTGTAAGATGAGAAAAGGAACCACTGCCTATTGTTTGACCTGAACAGCTCCTGATTGACTGGGAGAAGGAATATCTCCATGGGAACAGATGAATGTCTGGTTTTCATGTGGTGAAATCCCCAATCGAGCTCACAGTGGCTTCACTAACATGGCACTCTAAATTGGTTGTTTGCATGCTGTTTCGTACCTTTCTCTAAACTAAATACGAATACTTCTTCCAAAGTTACCATCCCCCCCAAAATGATAATGAAATAAAAATGCAGGACAAATAACAACCTAAATTAATGTTTTGGGGTGTGTGTTGTTTTTTTTTTTTTTTAATTTATTTTGGTTTTTAAGTAAAGCAGGCAAAATAATTGAATGAGATTAAGCATTTAGTATGGAAGAGTCTTTTCAACGTGTTCCTTTTTGCAGATTTGGGTGCTACGGGAGGTATTAACGTGCCTCCTCACGACAGAAGAATGCTGTTAGTTTGGGGGAATTTGGAGAACTCCCGAATCTATTGTGTCTACGGGTTTGCTACAGCCATTTACAATGATCTGTTTTCCCTCCTAACAGGAGGGAAATGTCAGTTGACTTTAGTACTGCTGAATCTAAAAATAATTTAAAAAAAGAGAGATTAGAGGTAACAAAAGAACCACAGTTAATGTAACAATAAAAAAATCGCAATCCAGGTTGGACGAAGGAGTGATTCCTAAATATTAAAGCCCCAGTGGTCTTATCTGGACCAGCTGCTTATAATGTCTGTGAGGAATGTGGCACATCAAGTGTGTGAACACTGCAGCTATTGTATCCTAACAGGCTGATTGAACCCTGGATAATTGGCATGTAACCTTCTCTATTAATAGTGCAGACAGATATGTGAATTAGCTGAATGCCTCAGACATATGCCATGCATTAACCAAAAGGGCTTACAATTCTCATAACAACTTGGCTAACTATTACACCAGTAATTATTCTTTAGAACTTGATAATATTAGAGAAAAATCAATAAATAATTTGTAGTTTCAGGACAGATTATGAATAATCAGTTGCACTGTAACAGAATCGCCAAAGGTTGGATTGTAGGGAAGATTCAGGACTGATCGTGTGGCACTTTGATGTTTTTAAAGGGGTCAGAGTGTGATTCTCTGTCTTTGTTTAGCTCTTGTAACTTGAAGGAATCGATAGGCACGTGAAACATTCAGAATCATTTCAGGATTGCTATTCTTTCTGTTGTTGTGCAAGAGGTGTACAGTCGGGGCCATTTTATTTGGAAAGACAATAGATTATTTTCCTTTCTGAAATATGCTGTAAAGGGGAGTATATGTAAAGGGGAATAAGTTGGACTTCTTAAATTTTATTTTTTTTTCATTGCATTGTCTTACTGTTCTGAACTCCTCATCCTTCCATTTCAGTTGTTCATCTGGGATGAAATGGCAAAAAACACCTTTTACTTTTAAATTAGGCTATTCTTTTGCTAAAGTGGTAGAGTGCATGATTCAGCTCTGAGTGATCTTGAAAGAATGCAGCATTACAACACTTTAAAAGCAGAGAAATATCAACTACGGGCAGAGATTATTTAAATTCGGGAGCCCCTAGAGCTGCATAACCTGTCTGGGAGTGGGTGTTTGGTGTAACAAGCTGAAGCAAACAGAATAATCCACAGAGCTATGGGGCTTTTTGTTATTTGGGAACCTTTTGCAAAGGACTTTTCCTTAGAAAACCTTCTTACAAATTAGCAGGAAATAATTGGATATTTTAGGATAGAAATTAAAGTATAGATGTTCCAGCACTTACGATGGTTGTGCTGTTGTTTTGCCTAAAGAAATGGAGATGCGTGGAGGCTCTCTTGCAAATGCTTTAGTCATTTAAATGCTGCTCTTAGTAGCTGGCATGTCAAGTTGGAATCAAATAAACACAGACATAAAAAGTATTTTAAACAGCTACAAATGCTACACAAACACTCTTTCATTTCTGAGGTACTTTTATTTACATTTGCCGTATCCCACAGAGGCTGAGTTGAAAACAAGGTATTCAGAAAGTGTTATAGTATTAGGGCAGAACTCAAAATCTCCCCAATCGAAAGCGAGCACCTAATCTCATATTATTCTTTAGCCTCAATCTGGTTTTGGGCAGAAGCTAAAACATCTTTCTTGCCCTTGTCCTATTGTCTCCTGCATGTGAGCTTCCCATCATCAGCTTACAAAGACCGTAACACCTTGTTCCACCTGCTGCACCTCGTTCTCTAATTACCTGGCCTCTCTCTTAGGATTCTACCTGTTTCTCTTCTTTGTGGGCTTTTTAGCCACAATATAGCACTTAGACCAAGGCTCATCTTTCAGGTGTAAGACGTACTTCCGTCCTTCAGGCCCCCAACTACTAAACCCCTGCATAATCTCAGCTCCTGCCAGCTTTAGAGAAAGTTCATGAATGTGCCCCATAACGTGATTTGCACCAAGCGCTTGCAAGTGGTTGTAATAGGCACTGTGTCTAAACAAACTGAGAATCAGGTCAGTGGTCTGGACTGCGGTGGTTTGGTCTTGCTCACGCCAGTTCAACAGTATTTATGAGGAAACTGAGGTAGCATAAACATTGTAAAACTAACCTGGCAGTAGTGTTATAAAAAGCTGAGGAGCCATCATGGGAGAGGGCTGAAATATGCTCCTTTGCGCACATGAATTTTCCTGCTTGTCTTCCTCGTTTCCTGTCTCCCCAATGGAAAGATAAAAAAGAGACAAAGCTCTAATGGGCAATGCTGTGACCATGCAGTCACCAGAACGAGATCGGAACCAGCACCCCAGAGCTCCGCTCCTGGTTTTGGGAAGAATCAGATTGTAGTTGATGTTTGCCACTCAGCCCCCTCCCTGCCGGCCGCAGCGGAGTTGCCTGCCCACCCCACCGAGTATTGGCTTAGAGGGCTTGGATGGGCTTGGAGGCCCATCTGCGGCTGGTTTACAACCAGCTAATTTCCTATCAGCAGTAGGACGTCAGCAAATCAGCATGGTGGAAGTCCCGCTGCCTTTGCCGTTTCCCTTTGGAGGTCTCGGGACAGACGAGAACAAAGCAAAAGAAGCAGCCCAAATTATTGCACCCTTTACTTTTGCAAACGGAGGTCGTGCCCGGTTTCTGAAGGTGACCTTACAGGGTTTGAATCTCTGGCAAACATGGCAGTTGTAGCCCTAATGTATAATTCCAATTCAATGGATTGCCATCTAGTTCAAAAGGCATTTTATTCTGATTTGTTGGGAAGTCACAACAATTTGGTATGGTCCTTCACTAGCTCTTGTGACCATAGTAATAATTTATATAAAGATTTTTTTTTCCCCTATATCTTGGCAGATTTGGGGGGAGTGCATATCTAAGAAGACTTTATATTGTGATAGCTTGAACTCAAATAGGGGTTTTTTTGGTTTGATACCTATTTATGTTTTCATATGTCTAAACTCTGTCATCTATAAAATGTATATAAAATTGTTTTATGAGAAACATATTAAAATGTACATTCATTTCTGTCCTGTCTATATTAGGTACATTTTAACTGTCTCTATGTACACAAAATATATAACTATATAAGCCCAGATTTATGTCTTTCTCTGCAAAGATGTAGAAAGACAGATACACAGCTTCAGAAGTTCTCTGGCTGTATCCATTTGTCAGGTTTCATATTTTCCTTGGTGGCAGACGTGCCGCAGTCAGCAGTGAGGAAAAGACTAGTAGAAACTGGCAGATAGATGACCTTAACTGGGATCAATACAAAAAAGCTTCAGGAGCTTATGAAATAAAATACTTTGAAGTAAAATGCAAAATTGGATTTCACAAGCCATCATTACTGTTTGTCACTTTGGGGAGGGGAGAGGAAGACCTGTGTGCTGTATTTAAAGCGTTCACACAGGAGCAGGACTTGAATGAGCCAAGTTCAGAGCAAGCTTTAAAGATCACGCTGCCCGTGAGCAAATTACTTCAAAGTCCCCTCGCTTAAGGAGGGGGGAAAAAAAAAAAGTCTAAGAAATAAGCTGGTTGATTTTGTGTGTCACCGATGATGGCCAGTGTCAGGAGTATATATTGAACTGAGAATTCATGTATTTTATCGCTCCAGCTTCCCTAGGATGGTGGGCTGTAATTCGTAGCTGCATGTGAAGCTGCTTGGAGCAGGACAGCGGAGGCACTCGCGCCTACCTGGGGGCATCCGCCTGCCCTTTGGGGCTCGTGGCCCCGCGGCCCAGGGGCTGCGGTGCGGGCAGGGATCTGCGCCTGATGGACTGTGGGTGGAAAACCAGCCACGTGGGTCGGGTTTCGCTAGACGAGAACTTGCGTTAGAACCCGACATTGTAAAAGACGTCTGTACTGCCTTTCAGCCCTACCAACATTAATTATTTTCAAATTGCATCTCAGTTTTGGCTGTCTGATTTATTGGGGCTGTTTGCTCTCGATTATTAAATCAAAGTCGATATTGTCGGTCAGGGTTTTGAATGACTGAGACGAGAAGCCTCTCCTTCTAAGATGAGTGAAGGTTTTGGTTTTTCACCTGTACTTAGTATCTGAGAGGGCTGGGTTAACCTGATAGGACTGGAACAGTCTGAAATTGTTGGAATTTTCTTGGCTGGTGAGTGAGGAAGCATTTGACTGAGGGTCTTGCGGAGCACGGAGCTGCTCAATCAAAGTTTTTGGCATTTATGCGGTGAAGTAGGGAAATATGTTTCTGTTTTGGTCCTTAATGCCCACCCACCATCACATTTTTCTCTCCTGCTCCTGAGAAGGATTAGGTGAGGGGAACAGGAATCTGTCTTTGATTTAGAGTCCTTAGGCATAGTTTACTCTCTCTTTAAAGTACTGAGCAACGATTTTCAGCTTTTCTTAATCCTGGGAACACCTAACCTTGAGGGGAAAGAAGTCCAAACCTGGTAAAAGATAAAATAAATTTTGGATATATCTCCTGGTTTTTTTCATTTTCTACCTTTGGTTTGCACTCAGGGGGAAGGTTTGCTTTGTTTCATTTGGCAACAGCTTTGTGAACTGCCGCCTTCCTGATGTTTCAAAGAGCAGAAATAGTGTGTGGCCCTGTGGCTCAAGAAAAATGGAACTCAGGCTACTGAAACTGCCTGCTTGGCTAATGCAAATGGCTTATCGCAGGTGGAAGGAATTATGAATGCAGATTTGGCTTCTGCGTTTAATCCAGATAGTAATAGTTAATAGTGGCCGCTGCAATTAGCCACAATGCAGAGTAAATGTTTCAGTTTGACATTGACATAGGAAAAAGCACAAGCTTGCACAGGCTGCCAATGTGTCTCAATTCAGCTGAAAAGATGGTGAGATACTGGTGACAAAATCCTTGCGCTGCACGTGGGAACTTTGTGAACTAACCGAAGGGCAGGCTAGAATTCCTGACTCGGATGATGTTTGGTGAACATATACTGTTTAACGAGAAGGTACTACTTGAAGAATAACTGATGACTTTGTGGCTAATGCTTCTTGTTAGGAGGGAGGAGCAGCAAGTTTAAGCCTCCCATTTGGATTTGTCCGGGAAGGAACATCGCTCAGAAGCAGGCAGGGGGCTGGACCCATGTACTGAGTCAGCATTAGGACATGTGTGGAGTGGCAGCATCCAGTTAGCTTAGTGGACAGGAGCTATTGCATATCCAATTTCCTCCTAAAAATGAGGAGCCACAACAATGAGGCTTAATCGAGACCTTGTCTTTGTAATTCAGCATCAAAATCAGGAGGGAGACCAGGAATTCTCACTATTAGCTTCTTAGAGTAGAGTTCCCAAGGTTTATGGAGATTAAGAAAGGTATTGATTTGTCACAGGCCATAAGGTTTCCTGTGTGCCTGACTTTTTCTTTAATTCCCCTGGGTTTGACAACATTGTCTTAATCTATTTAAGGACCTATGATGAAGGATAAAACATCACCATCTGCTAATGCAAACATTTATAACTTATAAAAACCCCATTAACTTAAGACAGCGGGATAAAGAATAAAATCTTCATGTACCTGTTTAACATGGTGAAAGAAAAAATAATTCAGAGTTCTTTTAAAGCATATACAGGAATAGCCGAGGAAGAAGATCAATGGATAGAGAGCAGCTCCTTGATTACAAACAGATTTTGGTTTATGATGAAAAGATACAACTTGGTAGGCCACAGGATGTAGTGGATTTAAAATACGTTTGGGTTAAGATGTCTTTGTCAGTAAGTATTGTTGAAATGTGTCTTCCACGTACAGTCACAGACAGGCAGACAGACGCACAAGAGCTGTACTCACCTTCCCTTCCAGACAGGATGAGTCACGGAGCAGCTTGTGTCTTCCTCCACACAGACAATGTACCAATAGCAACACTTTGGAGAATGACAAAAAAGTGAATCACTAGACAGCTTGGTTTCATCAGAGATAAGATTCTGGACCCTTAGACTTACTATTTGGTCTGGTGCATTTTGAAAGTGGACTCCTTTGATGGATTTTGTGTAACAGCTGCCCCCGCAATTCCTGCAAATCCCAATAAACGAGGTATTCTCCCGATCTCTGTTGGTAGTAAGGCGATGGCTAGGCAACTTCTAACAAATATTGCTGCAATCATTTAAGAATATGCTCCCACAGCTGAAATTAGTACACTGAAATATATGCATCTTTCGCAGCTTTTCAGTGGTTTAGCTTAAGCTCAGCTTAGCTGGTAGTTTGAAATAAGGCCCTGCCCTATCTCAGACTGGACACATTAAGCATGTGGGGCAAGAATGTCCCATCGAAGCCACCCCGCTTGGAGCTGATGCTGCTGAGGTACCCGACCCTTGCTGCCCTGCCTTGCTGGGAGGGGGGAGCCTCCTACCCCGGGGGCAGTAACTTCTGAAACTGCTTACAGCTCTATCTGCCTTGAACATCAGCCCACAGCCTATGTCTATATTGCAGTTGAAGGCATGATTGCAGGCTGTGTTGACATATCTAACCCTCACTTAAATTAGCTAATTTAGGTACCGATAACTGTAAAGCTCTGAAACATGGACTTCAGGCACTTGGACGGTCTGAGCTTGAAGCAGTGCTGCTACAGCTACTTGTTATCTGCGATCTTGATTTCCCATTGTGTTGCATAGGCTAAAATATGCAGCAAGTAAAGTGCAATTTAACGTTAAGCCGGGCTAATGGCTGACTGGCATGAAAAAGAACAGTCTGTTAGACTGGCCTAACTGCTACATCAGACTGCACGCTTAACCATTTGGTTTAAATGCCCCCATTTTGTAAACCCAGCATAATTTACACTTTCTGGAGCTCACTTCCACAAACAAATGTGCAAACTTAGCTCTCTCGCTTGATTGTTACTATTTCTGAAACTCCTATTTATTGCTTTTGGGGTCCAGCCAACTTAGATGCTGTTCTGCCTGTAGCCCTGGGAGTAGCAGGTAGGAATTGTTCACATTGATAACCGTGATTAATTTTGTACTCTTTGCTATGAATAAGTACGTGTGAAGGCTGAAGCATGCTGAGTTTATTAGCCACGTTAGCGAAAGAGCACAGTCCCTGTCAAACCTCTAATTTTGCGGCTACTATTTTTTAATGTAAGAAAATATTTTTGTCAAAAGAAGACGTATTGCAGCATATTCCTTGTAGGCCTCTAGTGTAATGATTATTCAATTTTTTCAGCACCTCTCGGACTACACAGGGCACAGCCTCAAAATCGCTGAGGCCAATGGGAGTTTTTCTTTTGATTTCGGTGAATGTGGATCAGGCATACGGAAAGCTGCACATGAGATCCTGGGAAAGGGCAATGTATCCAAATGAGAGGTTTGTTAATGTAATGTAGACATAAAGCCCGGATTTAAGCAGTTCACTAGCAGAAGCCTGTGGTGTAACTGCAGGAATTCTTGATACTTTTACTTCCTGCGCCTCTTAAACACACAACGAAGCAGGAGGGAAATCGTTCCTGATAATTAACTGGTTAAAATAAGAGTGAAGAAATCTAATATCATCAGGGTTCAGCAGTTATTGAATAGTGCATAGACCTCATGCTGATTCTATGTGAAGAAATTAATTTCAGCTGCAGAAAATAGCCATCTTCTAATTCAGCATGGACCGGGTCCTCCTTATATAGATGGATGGTTTGAAACGTTGCGGGGGACTCTCAGGGCGTAGTTTGATGATATGTTTGCTTCAGGGAAGAAATTTACTTTAAAGGGTAATTTGGATCATCTGGGTTACAACACAATCTTATAGACGTTTTAATCTGTATAAATTAGAGTGGTGAAGCCTGGCCACGGCAGGAAAGGGTGGAGGGGAGGGGGTGGAAAAGGGGTGGCAATGTCTTGCCTAGCCACTGCTGAAGAAAACAGACAGCTATCGAATAGAAATGAAATTATCATTTAACCTGGGTAAGGGTTTTTAAATTTTATTTGGACTTAGAGCTTTAACATAATATTATGTTATCATATATAAGATAAAAATTAGCATAATATAGTGTAAGAACATGGGCAACCCTTCCCCTGCACTTTGGAGGAAAAATAATGTTACGGGTTATTTAAAATCTACAGAACTGAAGATTTGGTAATAGACAGGCAGGTACATGGAAAGAAGAGAAGTGGGACTGAGCCCACGTGGGCGTGCTTCCTTTGAGTAAATCTTAAGGAAGGTCCTAGCAAAAGAGGAAAAAATACTGAAATTGGAATTCATGAAGTCAAACAATAAAAACACATTAAAGATTCGGAACGGATTGTCAGCTGGTGTAATTCAGTCCTCTGCGGGCTGTGAGAGAGCAGCGATACCAGATGAGCGGGTTTCTCACACAGTATATAAAGGGTGCTTTACCCAAATGTTTTTTTAATCAGTCCATTTTTAAACAATGTAAGCTGACAGCAGCCCTTTAATATGCATCGCCGAGGCTTTCTGAATTGTAAGTAGAAAGGACGAGTAGACTTCCCTGAATTTAGGAGCATGGTCTGGAATTTCATAGGTGGAGAGAAAAGGCTGCTTCGCTTTGAAGTTTTCTGCTTTATATGCTAAACAGTGCTGTTGACTGATTTACTGCAATTTCACATTCAGGGGGCGGGGAAAAAGGAAAGCAGTGACTTTTTGTTGAGTGTGATGAGGAATTATTGACAGATAGGGATACACGTTCCACTTGCTTGCAAATTTGCTTTCAAACACAACAAGTTAACACAAGCAAGGGCTTGTAACAGTGCAGTGCAAGATTTAGTAAAGACCTGCCACATCTGGCAAACTTAAAACATTACCTGGTTTTCCACAGGGCTTAGGAAAGGCTGTGCTATTGAGGGAAATGTATGGTTTGCAGTTAGTACAAGCGTATTTTCTATTTTACTGGAAATGCTCAGTGTACCACGCTCTTTCACTGGTATTAAGAAAGCTCTTTTACCCTATCTTTCTACTGAATGTTTAAGATTCCTGGAATATTTTGTTTCCACTAGAACATTTACCCAGCCTCATTATGCGTCAGTGGCAGGGACGCATCCTCAATAATAAATTCATGTGCTTGTTGGGAAATGAACTGTAGCAGACCTGGAGTTCCAAAACCAGACCGAATTTCTTTGAAGCAGAGACATTCTTCCTCAGAAGTGACCTGCTAAGTTGTGTTTTAAACACTTGGGTTAGAAATTATATCTTCCCAAGTTTTCAGGCATAAATGTCAGACTTGATGTGAAAATACTAAAGCGTGTTGCTCAATCTCATATCAGCATGTGCAATTGTAAGCGTAGTAAAAAAAAAAAAAAGCAATGAAGTGAAGCTATGAGTGAGAATTCAATGGAGGTTTTGTTTTAGTGTCTCTGAAAGGAAACTGTCTCCTCTAGGAGAACACTTCTTCCTCGATAGCATATCATTAGTTACTTCTTTACATGCCATGGAAAGATGTTTCTTTGAATCTTTCTATGGAAAGAGGCGGAAAAGAGTGTATGATAAAAGAGCCTGCTAAATATAGCATAAGCATCTGAATGCACAAAGGCAGTGCATGCTTATATGCAAAATGTGTAACAAAGGGAAACATGCCTTATCACATCAAAATATTATGTTTTGTTAGTATGTATTTATGTTCTGTAATGACATTTATATTGGGAAGGAAATGCTTCCTCCTCCTTCGGCGGTAACCAATAGGACAAATTTCATTAACTTAATTTCCAAAAGAGTGGCAGTTCCTCATGTGTAGTCCTGCTTAACTGAAGCCTTCTGTGCCTTAGTTTCCTGTCTATCAATTATACTTGTTTAATCTCAAGCATATTATTAAGTCATTTATATGTTTTTATAGCACTTGGATATCCCGTGAAAATGATTGCATGAAAGTGCGTTTATAATAGTACACCTTAATAAAAACAGATCGTGCCAGGCACAATCTTTTTTATGTCCCACCATGCAAATCTTCCTGTATAGCTTGAAGTTTAACTTTCAAAGCTCAGATGAGTTTATTCAACTGATTACTATCTAATCCACCCACCCATCATCCCACGCTCCCGCAAAAAAATGTTAAAATCCTGCCCAGAGAGATATTTTTATTTTTAAACTCGCATGTCTAAGCATTCCTTACAGATGTGAGAAAACTTGAGCCTTAATCATTACAGTAAACCCAGGCTATCATTAGGAATAACACGGTCTTTAGCAAAAATCTAGATTTTCATGAATAAATTGGCTGGTATCTACCAGTCAGTACTGTAGAAAGCCACATTTGAATACCTGGCAGTCTTACATCTGCAAATAGTGTGTGTCACCATAAAGCATTGCTTGCTCATTACGCTGGGAGACACGAGTCACTGTCCTCTCTTCCTGCTCCAGCTCCAGCTGTTGCACCATACTGGATCATTTCCTAATTTTTCCAAATGAAAGCAGGTATTGCGTCCAAATGAAAGCTCGTTTGCTCATCTGACTTTGCATTGACGATTGTTTGTGGATTGAAATAGTAGATACAGTAGGTCTTGAGATCTGGCCTGCGTTGAATGCCAGAGATGCACTGGGGGCGGGAATTTTTGGGGTATGAGATGTATGTGCCATTTCTTGTCTGTACACCCAGGTGACCCTCCTGGCTCCTATTTTTCCCTTTGCTGTCTTCGTCAGCTTCTTATTCTCAGGGTAAAATCATTTTGGCTCTTGTTTGACTCGTAATTGTCCAAGACAGTGCCCTGTGCGAGTTCGCTTGCTCCCTCAACGCTGAAAGAGGATTCCCAAAAGAGAAGAAATTTCTTTCTGCTTAAAATGGCTGGCCTAGCTTGTTGAAATGCCAGTCTTACCAAAAAGCAGACTTTCTTGGCAGTGGAGGAAGGGGCTGGCTTTATTCCTAATGGAGGTCACACTAGAATCTGTTGGAGGTTTTGCCGTACATGCTTTCCTCCTGGCTTCTGCTGTGCTGTACAGTGCTCACATCAAGCTGGTTTTTAGGAAATATTTTATTACATTGAACTGTTTAATTCCCTGGGCTGGTGTAAACAAGTATAATTTGTTAGTGCTCAGTGAAGCTATGAATATTTATGTCTGCCGAGTATCTTCTGCATTATTTTTAACCTAACTACATTAATAATACCAATTAAACATTAGTACTTGACTCTATATAGCAAGTCTGAGCAATTCCTTTTGCAAAGATACAGACAATAACTGTCAGTGTAAGATGCTGTATTGATATAAGGACTACTACTGCATGATGTGTGAAGTTTTAGTGATAATTGTTTAGTTATAATTGTTTAAACAGCACAGACTTACTTGTATCGTAGTGGCATCCCACGGTAGCTGATCAGGTCCAGCCATAAAGAGATCAGCAATTTGGTCTTGCTTGAAGATTTTAGCACCTTGCAAAGGGATCGTCGAGGGCCTAGGAGGCAGTTCAGGGCTCCTGAGCACCTTTACATCTCTTGAGTTTTGTGCTTCGTGAGATCCAACAACTCTTGTGGGTTTTAGTGTGAGGAAAGAACGATTCCCAAGAAGATCAACCCATAAGGAATTCTTTAGGGCAGTGGAAAATCCTACTCACAAAGCCACAGCAAGTCCTTCTTAGACAAACCCTCTATTTTTATGCATAGATGCAGCTGTTGGGTGAGACCATCCATCTCTAGGTCCATAAAAGTCTAATCTATTTTATATGAAAAAGGCTAATTTGCACAGGTTGGGGAGAAGGAAGCCTCTTCCAAATGATCAATACTTTGTTATTTGTAATAACATTGACTAGGTTATCATTAGTCTTCAGACATTGCACACATGGGTATATCAAAAGATTAATCACATCTGATTACATACAATTTTAGGATCAGTTCCAATAAGCCCAATTACAGTGTTTCTTAACTAATAAGACCTCTTTGAACTCAACGTACCCCTCTTAGGATGCAGACTTGCATGGTGCTGAGCACCTCTGCTGAGATCGGGAACAGTCTCTGTTAAATCCTGAAGTCTGAGAAAATCAGGCCTCCCATGAGTTAATTATGGGGGATTAGCAACCTATATGAAAAATAACAGATGTGGCTAAACAATAAGTTTGCAAGCAGCAATATGACCAATCAATATAAAGCTGTGTTTAGCAGGCAATTATGCATGAAACATGGCAGGAAGATTAAAAAAAAGCAAAACTCTTCCTACTTAAAAACATATTTCAAATGCTGGGAGTATGCAAAACATCCAATTATGAAAAAACCATGCCAGAACGGCTGAGATAACTTCCCATTCTTGCTATTCTATAAGGTAGTTTTTAAAAAGTTTGCTTATTTTCATAGTTTCTTTTCACTCAAACTAGAACAAAATGGAGCACAGGTAACAGAACTGCCTTAAATAGTTACTTTGTTGGCAAAGCATAATTTAAAGTCCATTTTAAATCTATATACTAGAGTGATTAATCTAAGCTGGAAAGGATGGGAAAAAATAAACACTATGATAAGTAGATATGATATCAGGAGCTGGCTGTGCTTGAAATTTCTCTTGATTATTGCTGCTAATGCTCGAGACAGACAGGAACTGCAAATAAATAAATACGTTCTGTTAATATTTGCTGAAATTTTTGAACACATTCCCTCTGGCTCTACTTGCATGCCGTCTCTCTTTTGCTTTCTGAGAACATATGTGTGATTGAGTTAGGGAACAAATGTTTGGAGAAAAAGTTCAAAGTTTCTAAAACTGGCGCACATTAGTGTTTGTGGCAGAGAGATTTGTGCACTTTAACCCCAGCTCAGAAAAGCCGTTCCTGGTGAGGACTGCACACCAGGTAAAAACCTGCACCAAAGCCAAAGGGTGGGCGACGGGAGGGGGAGAGGACTTCTCCCATGGCCCTGAAACTTTTGTGTGCATTTGGGGTTTTAATCCTCCCCCAAAGTCTAGAAAAGTCAATGAAGTCAGTTCCTTTGGATTTTAACGGACTTTGGGTGAGGCTCCCAGACAGCCAACAGAAAAGGTTTTTATGTGACTTTGTTCCAGTACTGCAAACCCAAGGATTCAAAATTCCTAATTCAGACCCTGCAGAATTGTGGCAAAATGATATTTAAAATTATAAAATTGGGATCTTCTTAGTATCTTTTTGTATTTTGAGCCTATGTGGTTCATATTTTCCAGCTGCCCTGCTATGAGGGCTAGAAACTTGCTTTATATTATATCGGTAAACTGAAAGTCTCAAGGATATTTTGCCTGGATTGCCCCAAGATCCCAAAGCGGGGGGCTTACCCAAGTCATTGACTGCCACATCATTTTTAATAAAATGTTGGTGATTTAGCAAAGTAACTGCTAATTATATTTCAACTATCAAATGCTGTCGATTATGATCATTTGGCAAAAATCTTAAATTTTTTGATGTGAGTTTTCCAAAACACTTTAGTAAATCACGTTCAACTAGCAAATCAAAACATTGTAGGAAAACTTGACTCCAGATGGATCTTTTGCCAAGAAACAGAGAGTTTAATATGAATTTATGTTTCTACTTAAGCATATTCTCTACCCTACAACTAGGAGGTGTGATGTGAAACCTCCTAAATAAGCATCCATATTGCTCCTGCATGCAGACTGGTAAATTCTCTGAATTTTATGCTACCTTAGCTTTACTAGTTACTCGGGCTAGCTAAAATATATGTCCACTATCATCTCCTCTCTGAGCTCAGTTCTAGTATGTGCCAGCCCATAACACACTTCTGTTGTTGCAGGTTTGCTTTCGGAGTAGGACACTAGTAGCTATAATAAAGGGCAAAATTTGGCTTTGTAGAGATAGACTATACGGCCATCAGAGCAATATCACCTCTCTTTAGACAACTTTATCTGATGTGCAGCCCTGATTTGGGATTTTGTGTGTATTTTTACCTTCAGAGTTCCTGATGTGAAGGATGTGCCAGTGCTTTCTCTAGAAGCCCGACCTAGAGATCAAGGAGGCGCAGAGCACGCACTTCACCCACACCACCACCTCTATCGTTTCCTTTACATGCCTTCAGCTTCAAGGGTGTCCACACCACCTACAGCCACCCAAGTTCAGGCTGCCACTGGGTTTAATCGGTTTCTGTTTTGGGGAACAGAAAGGGCAGATGGCCTGTGGGCTAGAAACTGGATTAGGTGCAGCCCATCCACACAAGAAACTGGAGCATCCTTGGGTCTGTGCTAAGTGCAGAGTCAGCGGGGACAGTTGGAAAATTTGGATGGACTTGAGCATATCCTTGCTGATTCAGGAAAACCAATTTAAAAATCCTTCTAGTCAAGTAGATGCACCCTACGTTGCATTCAGAAGGTCATAAAGTTTCTGATTAAGCTATCTGCTTGTTATAAACTAGACTCAGGTTTTAGGTATGCTCCAAGAGGCCAAAACTGTAATTCAGGTTCATGAGAATAAACAGTATTGCTACAAATAGCTCCAATTCTGTGACTGAAAAAAAAAAAAACCAGATCAGCCACTAAGCTATTCACCTATTTGTTAAAAACATCAATGAAATGTTTTCCTCAGGAGCAGGAAAAAGCAAAACAAACAAACAAAAACATACCACAGTGTCAAGTGAGTTTCAGAGCTATTATGGCCTTTGATTTATGAGTTTTAGTAGGTTCTGGAACAATGTCAGAAGAAAGACTGGGAGAAGCTTGCTGTTACAGCAAAAGAATACTATAGTATTTTGAAGTTTTATTTCAGAGCTTTTCTTTTGTGGCTTTATGACACCAATGGGTTGCATTATTTGCAATTTGCAAACTCACAAAACTGTAAAATATAGTGTGCTTACATTTTGGAATTAAAAAATGTTTTCACAAATAAATCTAAGCAGATTGGAAATAATACAAAAATCTGTTCATTTTGCTAGAAGAATTTGAACAGAAACTGGGCACGATTTCAAAGTCGGAATACAATACAAAACTTATTTGGGTTTGTAGCGCTGCAAAGATGCAACCGGTTGTCATTTATTCACTGATCATTAAATCAGAGCAGATTGGTATTACTTAAGTGGCAAGATGAAATCAGCATTCCTCCCCTGTGGTACATTTTCTGTTTATTGTTCTTATCTTCTGTACAAGTGGATAAGGGGAAAAAAATAGAGCCAGAACATAAGCAATTACAAGGTCCAAATGCTTTTGCTTGCCAGTGTTAAGCTAGATCTATTCTGCGTGGAAAGAGACTGAAAGAGAGAAAACTACATTTTTCTTCATATGAATCATCCTATCTAGTTCCAATAAAATTCCCATGGAAACTTCAGGGCTATCCAGCAGATCCTGCCCTATTTGTTAAAGGGAAATGTGGTTTCACATTTGCCTTGGGTTCTTATCGTGCCATCTATGCTCTTTAGCAGTACAACTCCAATAAATACAGTAAACCCTGTGGTCCGCTCTCTCAGGCATGGAAAACAATCCAAAATATTGCATTCCTCAGTGTTATGGTAGCTGGTTCCCTCCTGAAAGACTGAGGGAGACTGGATGCAGAAGTTTAAGAGCTGATAATGAAAGTATTGGGTGCATAACCCCTGATAGGGTCAAACATTATTTCCCAGAACTTACCTATATCCTGAAAATCCTACTATTTTTTTTTTTAATTGGCATATCTATTGATTTTGATGGGATCGGGTCTGCCCCACGTGCAGTTTTCATGCCAGCAGAAGCGTATCCGTTCACCACTTTGGTTTGCCAGTCCTGCTCTAAGCTCTGATGGGGAACCGCGCTGGGGTGAAGGCGCTCGCCATCGCTCGTGGGCTGCGATTCTCCTGCCGACCGAGCTCGTCTAAGTTGAAGGAAGGCTGAGTCGTTACTATATAAGTTTTTGCTGCTACAACTACTGACTTTTGCTAATATAGCTACTGTAGTTACTGACCCATCAGTGACGTGACCGTGCTGACAGAGGACCGCAGGATGGATGCAGTTTCTTCTAGTCAACCAGGTCTTTGTCTGAATATGACTTGCAATTTTTTTCCCAGTAAGTTTTAGCAAGAAAAACAGAACATTTAACTGCTAGCCCTTGCCCAAGCGGGACTGGGTCTCCTGCCATAAAGTGTTGGCTGGGTCAAACATTTTGATTAATTTTGATATAGTAGGCAGGGAAAAAAAAAGCTCCCAGAAATTTTCTGACTAATTTTGTTTCTGTAATAGGGCGGTAGTAAAAATTCTATTGAATTCTGAGCTACATGGAGAGTAATACCAGTCACCAAGCAACTAACTTAGGAAACAGGAATAATGTTAGTAGGAAAAAAAGGATATTAGTAGAGCCAAACAAAGCAAAAGCATAAAAAATCAGGACACTGGCTAATTCTGGTTGTTCCAAAAAAAAAAAAAAATCACTTCAAAACAAATTCCAAAACAAACACTTCTCACTTAAAAAATCCAAAACAACACATCAGCATTCTAGTAATTTCTGCCATTGAATGTTTGCCTCTTAAACAGCACATATTTTAGGAGGAAATATTTGAGCTATATAAATAAAAGGCATCCAAGAATCTTTGTTTTCCCCTGAAATGCAAGGCCAATAACTTATCTCTTATTAACAAGTTCATCTTTTGTTTCCCCAAGGTGCTTTCTGTGTGTGTGTGTGCTCTTGGCAAAATTGTTTGGAACAAAAAGAAAGCAGCTTCCCCTCCTGTTGTTTTGCTGCCTTTGCAAGCATTTATTTTCATGGAGACAAAGCTGGGTTTCCTCTGTGGCGGTGTTGTGTTGCGTGAAATGTCCCAACATTCCTATGAATGGAGGCTTCTAAAGACAGGCTGTTCTGTTTTGAACTTGTTATGACAAAAATAGCCAAAAAAAAAAGCCAGCTTGTCAAATTAGGAATTACATGAGGTCAGCAAATTTGGGAACAGCCACGACTGGAGGAGGGAGAAAGAGAGAGACCTAATTACGACTTGGGGGGAGGGAGAAAGGGTGGACCTTTCTGAAGGAAACCCAGAGCCGCTTTTGATCTCTGAGCACCGTGGGGCACTCGGGATGAGTCTCCCACTAATTTTGGTGGCAAACGATCGGGCCTTAATATGCCTAAAAATAGCGTTAGTGCTGGCCAACATTCCGGCTTGCCCTCTGCACACCATACGATTATTTCTGCCAGATGCCTAAACTATGTGAATTATGAGGTTTAGCGGTGCCCGAAAATCCTCTGTCCTCTTCTGACTTTCTCAGGTTTTTATATAGTACCTGTCACGATGGTATCAAAAGCTAACTTTTGTAAAAGTCCGGCTCTGAGAAATCTCTGGGAACTCAGCTCATTTTGGAGAAGTCAGGCATCACAGCACAACAATTTTACCACTTGGACCTTTGTCCAGCCTCAGATGCCGTCAGGCACAGGGCTTGCTTTCGGCTTGGTCCAGGAGTAAGGACAAACTGTAAAAGTCACATCCAGACCCAAGCAGTAAGTTTTGATTTGTGCCAAAGTCTAATATTATTTGTATATGTAGTTCTAGAAAGCAGTAGGTAGATCTAGCGTAGTGGAGGAGACCGCAGGTAGAGCCAAAATTCCTGTGTTCTCATCCTAACTCAGTGACTCAGTTTGCTTATCTTGTACAGTGCAGATAATAATCGTGCTGACCGGCAGTGGCACAGGCAGGCGTCAGCAGGCATCCAGCTCCGTCCTGGCAGAGGCCGGGGGAAGCTGCTGGGAGATGTTCTCCCTCCACCTGCCAATTTTGCAATGCTTGATAAATTCCTGAATTTATTAAGGTTTTTTTTTCCAAGCTTCATCTATCCGTCCCCATGATTAAGTGTAAAATTTTACATCCCTCATTCAAAAAAGGTTATCTGCATGTGTTATGTCAGAGGAAAGTTAAAACTTTTGTTTTGAAGGAAAAGAGCTTAAAAAAATATTAATAATTGTTGTATTTTCTAAGGACGTTATGATTCCTAAGCCAGCTGGGGTTCTGAGGGTGAAGGATGTCCTGACTTCTGAACACTCGGGAATGGCATCCCCAATTGTTTAGACTAATACAGATAGAGCACATTAAAACATAAGGCGGGAGGTTGTTTAGTCCCCTGCCTGGGCTGCCAGAGGGTGCATCACAGAAGAGTTGCTGTTCTGGCTTCCTTTCTTTGGTCATATGCAGATGCAGAATCCAAATCACCATCTAGACATTAACCAACTATTTATTCAAACCAAACTCAACCGACTAATTGTTCCCAAGCTTTTCCCTTCTCTATTCATTATTTGGTATGTACAATCGGTCCCCTAGGACTTAGGTCATATGACATGCCTCTTTTTTTGGGCCTGTTTGGGTAATTAGAGTGTGAAAGTATGATAAATAGTAAATACCAAATTCACTTGGCAGCAGTCAGTTATAGACACAACCACCCTCTCTCCCCATCCCCTAATATCCTTGCTAATAAAAACCCATTCATGCCAGTGCTCACAAATAGCAAATGAAACGGGGCACAACACTGAATGTAAAAACCAAATGTTATTTGCAAATGTTTGCAAATCCTACCTTGTAGACTGCATGAGCTCTGTGAGCCATGTGCAGTACCCGGGGACGTGAAGGGGACACATCTCTCACCCGTGTTTGCAGTAGGACGTAAGTCAACTCTAATAAATGTGGCGTCTTTGAAGTATTAGGTCTGGAAGTGGCTATCATATTTTCACATACATTTTCTATCTTGTAGTTAAAATATATTCCAACCTTATGTTGTCTCTGACTACTGAGTTAAAAGTCCAACATTCTGATTTGTTAATTTTTAACCTGGGTATGTAAAATTGTTCTGATTGTTTTTAAGTGAAGATGTAAAATTAGCAAACTTTTCCCTTCACACACATTTCTACGTTTGAATGTAAAACACAGAGTTAAGCACCACTTGAACAATACATTAATAACTAAACTAGATAACCTATCTGGATTTAATCCAGCCTGAACAAAGACAGCAGTTCAAGTTGAAACTGAAAGCCCATATTTAATATATGATCTGGTAAAGACAGCATTCGATGTAACTTTAACAGAATCACAAAAGTTTAACAATTGTGTGGGGTTTGTTTGTGAATTTTAACCTTCTATTTATTGCAAACAGAAAAGAAACATTTTCAAACAGCAGCTGAAGAAGTTTACAAATTAAATTACATGACTGTGTCTAATCTGGGAAGGAGGAAGTTCTGCCTCAGATGCATATGTTTTATGCAACAGAGCTGTTTACTTTATTTGTAAACCCTTCAAAATACTGTCCAAAGTTCATTCTTTGATCAAGGTAAGAATGTAATTGCACTGCCTGAAATGCAATATAAGTAATAAAGTTAGGATTCACTAGCGAGAGACAATTTGGAATTAAGAAAAAGCAATTGAAACAATCGTAATGCCTCTCCCCCCTCCCCTCCTTCTTAACGACTCACTCTCGTCCCCTTAAGAAATCTTTGAAGTAAGCCAAAAAGCACGAGTGAGTCTGCTTAAAGGTCATGTGTATCTCTGCTCCGTTCCCCCTTGCTGCAATATGCCTTTGATAATCCCAGGAGTACACACTCTTGTTTTACGCTTTCAGCCAAGTTTCACTTTGGGGGAAGACACAGCAATGTCCAAGCTTTATACACAACCTTTGATACGTGTTTAATATTGTTAATTGTGCTCTTGTTCAAACCTTCAAAGGCAAAGCCTATCAGTGGAAGTTCAGTGGAGATTTATTTGTAAGCACAGAGCATACTTAGGGAGAAATAAAATCAGGGAAATAGGAAGGCATATTGAATATAGGCGCTCCTTCTGCAAAGGTAAATGATTTAGTAATGAATAGATTCTTCAGGCCATAAAAAATCAATTTATTTTCTTTTGAATTTCAAGTGGAGGACTTTCACTTTCCTACTCAGTTATAATCAGTTAAAATTAGAACACAGCGAATGAAACCAGTGTACGAGCAGGCCAGACAACAACCATAATGTATAATAATAGAAGCTAAATTAACAGACATTTTAAAAGAGGCAGCATTTCCACAGAAAGGTACTCGTTTATTACCATTCAACGTGGAATGAAGATGTGATCTAAACCACACGCTGCTTTTACAAATTATCTGCCTCGTAACAACACACTGCCAGATTTTAGTCAACTCATTAAAATGAAGGATCCACTTGACCTCTTCTGTAATTGTGGAAATGAACCAGAAATATGATTAGTCCAATAACTTCGAGGGTTGCTCCACATTAAGCTTCCCTTATCAAGGAATCTGCTCTTGGAGCAGAGTGAACGCATGGAGTGCTGGCTTCTGCTCCGCTCCTGCTTTCCTGTGCTTTCCCTACCTGGGGAGAAGAAAGCTGACGTACACCTGGCTGTGGGGCACAACAGACCCTCCACGTGTTGTGCCGTGCTTCATCCCTCGTTTTCAGCGGGGACGGACATCTCAGAGGGGTAGACGTGGGAGCTCGTCCAGGTTGTAGCCACGCGACAGGGATTCCTGGCTCCAGGACTGGTGGCCACGTGGCTGCTGGAAGGCAGAGTCCTTGGGGCAGGTCCATTGGGACAGTTCTGTGGTCTGAAAGCTAAACTCAGCCTGGGCAAGCAACATGGCCTTGTTAGGCTTGAAACAGTACTGGCTGAGAGGCTGAACCGAAAATATGCTAAGTAGTGATCAGGTACTGTTGTAGCACCATTTCCCCTTCCCCCTTTCATTACTGTGGTTCCCAGGGTCTGGTTGAATTAGATTTTTTTATTTTTATTTTTTCTTTTAAAATATGAACTGGAAGCAGATCCAGCATTGCTACCTATATGCCATGGGGACTTTTGAAAAGGTCCCACTGAGGTCAGTAGCCAGAGCTCTTTGCATGATTAAGGGCTTACTGAAACAAGAGAAATGTAAGGAGAAGTGGCCGTTTAATTTTTGTGTTACCTGTAGCCTTCATATTGTGGCGTTAATGTGGGTAAATGTGTTGAAATTAGTTGGATGATTATAGAACAGTGAGATGGGAGCCAGTTCTGCAATAGCTCCATTCCCAACACTGCCCCTGTTTCTCCTTGATATGAAGAGATAAAATACAGTTGCTTCCAGGTCCAGTCAGACCTTCCCACCTCCCGTCTGCTCTGATCGCTGAATTTACCACGCTGTTTTCATTAGAAAATACATTTTTCCTTAAAACACCCTTCTGAAAAACAGGGTGGCTCAGGAATTAGCAGCTGCTGAGATTTCCACGTGGCTGATGGCCAGGCACGTGGTTGGGAGCAAGGGCTGGATCTGCCAGGCCAGGCCAAGTCCTTGCTCCTCCGCAGGCTCTGGGTGTGCAGTAAAGTGTAGGGACTCTCCCATGTAAACGCCACTTTGACAGTTCTAGTGTTTTTTAACAAATACAATTCAGGCAAAAAAACCTGGGGTTTGGTCTTCAAAGTATTTTCTAATGTAATGCCTATAAAAGTTATCAACAGTTGTGCGATGCTTTGAAAACCCAGAGTTTTAGCTTTTTTGTGCACATTAATAACTGGAAAAGTCTGTGTCCTAATCAACTACCTCGAAACACTGAAATATCTGGATCCCATTTCTCTAATGACAACCCAGATAGTTTAGAAATGAGAATGGAGACAGAAATAGAGATCAGCTGGAGTACAGGCTGAGTAAAAACTTTAATCCTGATTTTATCCTGTTACTGTTTTCTCTTTCCTCATGCTGCTGAACGGGGCTGTAGGCGAGCTCGTCCCCAAACAGATCCCGCGCTGGGCACACATCTGGCAGCCGAGTGCTGCAGGAGGCATCCTGCTTGTTTATTACAGCTGTGCTGGAAAAACACATTCAAGCCAAAAGGATCTCAGGGTTTGATCCATACTTATCATCTCTAATTCGACCCGTGGAATTTCTGTATATCCTGAAGCCCAGGAATTTTAATCTAACAGTTTACATGTTTAAAGACAAGAGCTTTTGGTTACACACTGTCGCTGCTCAGTACATGACTATAAATCTAAGCAAATTGCTGAAGACTGAGACTCCAGAAGGCAGGAGGAATGATGCAAACAGAAGGTCCTGTTCTGACTCAGGCACTTACCAACTTGTGTTACATTTTTATTGCAGGTCAAAAGTCGACAGAGTATGCAAATTTTTTTTTTAAAAAAAGGTTCTTGTTTTGGAAAAATACACCATTTTAGTATTTATAATTATACACTAAGGGGCTTTTATGCTCAGCCTCATTTATCTTGGATTTTTGCATAATTTGAACTAAAAGTGGCAATATATGTAGAGCTCATTTATTCAAATTATACAGGGTTAGTGTTTTCCCTCTCTTGAACATGGTGTGCATTTTGGGATAAGTGCCAGATTCAGGGAGGGAGGAGGAATACGAAGAGAAGAGACTGGAAAAAGACTACAGAGATACTTTTTCCACTTTTAAAATGGCTTCCAAAGCCTCGTGAAAAATGAGATGTGTAAGTTAAATCCTCTTCCTTTTGTAAGACAAATCTATTCTCTGCAGTTCTCAATAAATCCAACTGACGTTTGCCGTATTAGTCATGCCATCTAAGGTGTACAGAAAATTGCTGTTCTCACCTGCGTAATTTAATAGAAGGTGGCTTTTCTGCGTCCTCAGACACCAAGTCTTCCCTTTTTACTTGCCATTCTTTAAAATGACACATGTCAGATGTGTTAGCTTAAGAACTGACTTACCTTGGCTGTGTGCAGATTCGACTGTAAGGATTACTCACTGGGCATCCTGTTGTAAATAATGTTGTGAATAGATCTTATCATCCATCACAAGCCAGGCAAAACATGTTTACAGTGTGGTTATCCAGTAAATGAAGTGTTTTGTATGCAGTTTTGCACTACAATAATGAACGTTTTAACATGGTTCTAATTAAAGGTACGGAATTCCTGCTAAACTAAAATCTCCAGTGCAGCAGAACTACCGTGCTGGGCAGGACGATGTCGGTCCTCGAAGGAAGGCGGCTATAGGGTGGTCTCGAAGAGACTTAATTATTCCCTGACATAATGATTGTAGCTTGTGCTGAAGTTGTTCTATGTGCAAAACATCCTCCTCCCTACCTTCCTGCAGGTTACCTGGGGGGGGGCTTTTGCAAAAAGATATCTGTAATTGAGCAAACTGAAATGAAAATGTGTGTTTGCCATGAGCGCTCTGGCAGCTCTCAGCTCAGGGGGAAGCAGGTTCTTCACTCCCAAATGCAAACTGGGTGCAGAACATTTTAATGTATTTGGAAACCCTAGTGGTCTATTCTATACTTAAAAAGTGAATTTGCTGTATTCTCCGCTGGTGTAAATGGGCATTCACCCATTAAGTGCAGCATAATTTTACACCAACATGACAACTTACTTGGAAACCCATAAAAAGGCACATCCCATCAGCACATAAAAGAGGACCTGTGCTTCTGCGGGCACAACACAGGTTGCATACATGGAGTCGTTTTCATGAGCCTGTATTTCCAAAATGTGCTTCTGTAAGCAGGGACAGATGCAGCCCAGATGTGAGCTGGACATTTGAACATCATCCCTGCCTTCCTTGCCCCAGTCGCTGTGGCTGACGTGGCCAGGAGAGGGGTGTCCTCACCACCTTGGCCTGGGCCAGCAGTGGCTGTGGCTCCACGGCGCTGCTCCAGCTGGGGTGCACCAGACCCCGACCCCGCCACAACTCAGCCTCCAAAAAGCCCTGTGTCCCCCCTAGAACGGCCTCCAAAATCCCCTGGTAGCCCCCGTGTCTCGTTCCTTTCCCAGCACCCTGGCCCCAGTCACAGCCTTGCTGCCGTTCCCAGCCCTGTGCTGGCGACTGAATTCTCCTCGAGGTACAAAGTGTAATTGTCACTACTGTGTTTTTTATGCAAAATGGTAGTTTCCGAACTTTCAGCTTGTGATTCCTGTTCCAGGCTTGTGTGCCCATTTCCTTCTGCACTTCCAGGTCGTGAACCCAGCTGGATCACAGGCTCATCTTTGGGAACTGCTGATTTAACGTGTCATCGTAACTCCATTGCCAAGCTCCAGTGAAGTGCTGTGATTAGCAGGATTTATTTTTCTTTTCTAATAATACATTTGTAACAGAAAGAACCGAAGTTGATCTTCCATTCCTTAGGAAACAAAGATGCAGTATTCCTTTTGTAATGAGATGGCCTCAAGGAATGTGTAATAGGGGAAATAATAATAATAATAATAGATATCTACTTTTTAAGGCATCAAACGCTAAGTTGTGCTGTACAGAAAATCTTTTAGCAGCCCCTGCTCTGCCTGTTTTATCTCTGTGATGGGCCATGCTGCTGCCCCAAGGAAATCTGTAGAAAACTCCCATCAGAAAGTTGCTTTAGTGCTGCTGAAGGGCAAGTGCTGTATCTGTACATGTTGTGTTTTGAACCATTCTTTCTCCGTGGCTTGAAAAAGAGCGTCACTGCTTCCACATGTAAAATATGAACTCCCAGTGATACTCTTCCCAAATGCTAATGCACAGCTGTGGAGTTTGGATATTCCAGAGCTGACTCATTCTGCAACACAGCAGATTCACAGAGATGAAGTGGAGGAGGGGCAGTGCAAAATAGCTCTTTCAGGAATTAAAAGAACTCCTAAACCCTAAAGTATTACTATTCCATTACAGTATTCCTTTCATTGAAAAGTTTGGGTTCTAATGACCCCTAATTGATTTTTTTTTTTGGCTTTGCTTTGTTTCAACATAAAATCTATGTCACTCCAGCGCAGCCTGCCAGTCTTTTGTCTGATGTTACAAACAAATCCAGCCAAACATTAAGATTCATAAGGGGGATGGGGGGGAAGCACAGCTTCTTAAAGCCACATCAAGTATGTTAGAGACAAAACATTTAATTTAAATGGTAGAAACTAACACAAAACAGCTTCAAACCTAGTAAGCAGAGTTAGCTAAGTAGAAACACGTGTTCTTTTGACATTTGTTTTCATGACAATTAGAAGCAACTAGTTTTCAGCTAACATTCTTGTTCGTCCCTTTGAGGCTTTGGCTAATACATTAATTCAGAATTACTGCGGAACAGGTGCCGATTGGAGCAGTATAGGTAATTACATGCAACTGCGTAGCATGTAAGGCAAATAAGCCAAGTCTGGTTCAGGCACGTACAGAACCATATATTCAATGAGTCAAGCAAATGAGGAACACAAAACGCTTTCATTTTTATGTTGCTTTGACCTCGGTGTATGTTTTGTTCTAATGTGTTTTGCATGCTCTGATCATCCTGATCACATGCATGTGTCTCATCCACTTGCAGAGCATACAGTTTCGTCCCCCCATTTGAAGACAAAGCCCTGCGACAGCGTGCAAAGGCAAGAGCAGGTTTTTAACTTGGTGTCGTTTGCTGGTTGGGTTTGGTTGCAACAGTTTTGATGTCAGCCCAGAGGCACTGAGAGGATTAACTTGTCAATAGGCTCTTCCTACCTTTTTCTTTAATTTCTCTTCGCCAAGAAGCGAACCCTCACTGTATTAAGTCAGTGGAAGGTTTCAGACTGATTTCAACAGGGACAAGATTTCACGTGCAGTTTAGAGACAGGGCTGAGATTTCAAAAGGGCAGAGGGGTCGGACACACCCTGCTGCCTGCAGGGAGGTGATGGGGGGGACAGGGACTGTGGCCTCTCGGGTGAATAGCTAGGAAATCTTAGGATTTTGTTCTGGGATAACTGTGAAAGTCTGAAAGAACCAAAATTGCCTCAAAGCTGGTCAGCAGTGTCTGCTACCCTGAAATTTGTTGCTCCAGGAATAAAGGACCACAGTCTGGCCAAGGCCAGGCCGATTTTCTAGCAAATATGGGTGGAACTGGATTGAGAGGACAAGGGGAGAGTGGGGAATGATTTGGCTTGCTATTCCTGGATGTCCAAAAGAGGTCGGACCGACACTGCCAGCAGAAATGTCAACGCATTCACACCCCAGTCCCTCCTGGGGTGGAGTGGCGTCGATGCGCCTTCCCTTGGTCTGACACAAGTACAATCCGACAGACTATTTTCCCTGTTTTGCATCCCATTCCTTCCTATTGCCTTTGGCAACTGCATGCCTTATCAATGCTGGTATCGGCCCTAAGCAGAGTTACTTGGCAAGAATCTAACAGAGAGAGAAGAATTATCAGGTTGTGTCCCAGAGCATATGGAAAAGAGACGTCCCTGGAAACATTAATAGAAATTTTATTAGCACCTCTGAATCCAATTTTCAGAAGAGCTATGAGAATTAGAAGCACACAGTGCTGTTGCTATCCAGGGATTTGTCCTAGTAGGTGAGATATTCAAGAAATCCAAGTGACCTATTATTGTTAGCCAATTAATAATTATTTTCTTTTTGTTTGTTTAAACAGGTTTACCACGCTACCAAAAGAGAGGAGTAATCTTAGAAGTCTTGCTAATGAGTTAGGAAATGCAGAAACACCACACCCTGCGCTTGATTTATTTCAGTCATACAATGGATTTATATGTGATGGAGAACACAGATGGTGTCATATGACAAACCCTTTATGGATCCAGCCTAGTTATGTGACCTTGGCCTCCGTGAGAGACTGACAAAAAGCATGGCTTATTATCCTGAAATCTTCAAAATACCATTTCAGCATCCATATATGCTCTTGGCATACAAACATCTGTATACGCAGAGCTGGCTTTTCCCTCGTAAAGCATAAAGAGATAGAAGAGATGTCACTGTCTTCCCGATGCTGCTGTCTGTGCGGCAGGGCTCCTGCTGGTGCTGCGGGTGGGTGAGGACCACATCCCTCCTCCGCTCTCCCCCACGCCACCGCGACCCAGGTCGTCCCTCCTGCTGTCAGCCACTGCTGAGCTTCCCCGCCGTACGTTTGCAGGGGCGTGCATAAATTTTAATACTAGTACAGATCTAATACAACTATGCTAATGAATTGCACTTAATGTAATAAAACAGGTAACACCTTACTAGAAGTATAGGATTGCACTACAGCGTCATAAATCGATTTAGTGCAAGCGTGGCTTCACAGGCGGTGAAGGTTCCCCCGCTCAGTCTCAGGCCTCCAGCAATTGCTCACCCTCTGACCTGATCGACTCTCACCCACTGTTGAAATGTTTTGGGGTTTATTTTTATTTGTTTGTTCTCGCTTCTCCACGATAATGTATATACATACACACTGTATGTGTCACATATGTAAATACAGCAGTACTTTCTCACTTCTAGGGAAAGGAGAGAGCGTGGCGCTGCCCAGACAAGCCGTGTCTGTCTCGGGGGGGCTTTGCCACTATAACCGGGCAGCACAGCCACATGGCAGGTTGTTTCTCTGTCCTACGGACTCGGCCGAGGTGTGGCAGGAAGCGTAAGTAGTTCAGCGGGTGGCTCCCTCCCCAGCCGCATCGAGCCAGCGTACAGCACGCTCCTGGGGACAAAATGTTGTCATTGCCATGAAAACATCAAGCTGATCCTACCCCACTCTGCTCATCAGAGTCCCCGACAGAGTTTTTGCGAAGGCAAGATGTTCACTTCGTATCAAAATCAAATTATTTTACTTTGACAACCTTTACGTCTAATTGGATCTTGCCTGATACAATCTCGCTAGGAGGAACACTGGTTGGACCAGCAGAGAAGCTGTCCCTTAATCCCAGCTTGCTAAACCTGCAAAACACTTCAGAATCAGCCAGAGTGAATGTCGGTATATATAAATGCTACTATTATCATGCTGTTAAATTATGCCTTTTATCTGATGATCCCAAGCAGTTTTTCAACAATGAATGATGCCCTCACAACATCACTGTGAACCTTGTAAATAACTGAGATAAGATAATGCAATAGAATAGAAGGAGGTTTATACCAACTCTGTGCTTTTTAACAAGCTGTAATAAATTGTGTATCACAGGGTGCAAAAACTCTACATAAATGCCTCTTCTTTGCCAATGCTGTATTTTGCACACGTGATTTTAATTTCATCTTGCTTATTTCTGAAGTCTATTAAACCAATTGTCTTAATCTCACTTATTCTGCAGCGTATTTGCTCTGTGTAGCAACAGTATTAATAAAAATCCCTCTATAAACACACACCAGCTGGAGCGAGCACCACGAGAACTGAGAAGGGTGACCCACGCGTGCAGCATTATCCATATTCTTTTTATTAGAGATAAACATTTTGCCTGGTCCTCCTCAGGAATGCCTTCTCCTGGATGCCCTGCTCTCTCCTGTCCTACCCAGCAGCTGCAGCAGATCAGGCGGTTTTCATCCTGCTCCCCACCCCATGGGGAAGGGGAAATCTCTCTTCCCCTCCCCTTTTCTCTCTGTTCAGCCGGAGGTGATAATCCCCTCGGAATGCAGCATTTAGCACTTGTCAGGTATATGGTAATTGCTACATTCCCAGGGGATTAAATCCGTGGAATCTAATTACAGTGGACTGAAACCTCCCTATAAGAGAGGAGCTCCGCTGTATAAGAGGAGTGAAAGTCTGTGTCAGAGTAACAGGGAACTGAGGGAAGGTGAGGCCTTTCCTACCCAACATAAGCATGATGGTGGCCCTTCTGTCTGTCCTTCTTGGAGACCAGCCTATGGGAAAGGCTCTGGGTAGCGCTGAGCTCTGGTGGCAATTCCCATAAAGGTCTGGAGTCCCTTCTTAGGGTAGACTTATATCAGGGCTTCATCTTACGGCTATGGAAATGATTAGAATATGAAGGATAAGGTTCATTTTCCGCTCATCAGGACTGGAGGGCTCAGGCTGGTGCCAGGTGGGCAGGAGTAGGATGGGTTGGAGAGGCAGAAGCAGCTCTTCAGCAGCAGGACAGATTTGGGCAGGTTAAGCAGCAGCAGAGCCTCACCCCAAGAGCAGTGTGTCCATCTCCCGCATCCTCTGGCACCAGGTTGTAGGAAGTCTCACCTCACCGCTTCCCTTGCCAAGGGCGTTCCAGGTGGCCCTAGTGGCTACAGACTTCTTTATTTCTCCTTAAGTATCCCTATCATAATAATTTTTCTCTCCGTTTGTTCTCGTAACAACTCTAGATTGCCCTTAACTAAACTCCTTGTGCTTAATTGTATGTCCTCTTGCATGTGTTTACTCCTGTGTGTAAGGTGGGCAGTAGCTCTTGGGTTTGGCCTTGCTGCTGAGGGTTTTCATTCCTTGAATAATATGGATGCAATCCAAACCTCGCTGAAGTCAACTGGAATTTTACAATTGACTCATAGGCCTTGATGAAACACAATTTTAATAAATCGGATTGCAGTATGCAGCCACGAACACAGCCATATACGCTCACCTACACGTGTCCACAAAAATCATTATGGATCATCTAAACCAGTCTCAGTTGCTACTGATGTGTCACCTTGAAGCATTTTAGTTCATTTCAATTTGAAGTCAGCAGAGCACAGAAAAAGAAGGAGGAAAAGAAAGTTCAAAAGTACGTAATACGAGTATGCTGATCTATAGATGATACCAGAACAAAATGAAGGCGACAGGAAGAGGTTTGTTTATAAGGGGAAAGATCTCACTACGTATACAAAGATGAAGTGTGTTATGTCAAGGTACCAACTAAGATTCTTGCTGTTTTCTATAGATCAAAAAGAACAGATGCGCTGCAAACTCATCTGTATAAGCTGGTTTGTTGCATTCAATTTCCCAGTGGATAATAATATTTGGAGGCTGAAAAAATATATATAATACCTTGATACCTCGAATCAAAGCCCTTTTGCAATTGTATGCTTGTTCTGAGGAAAGGGCTCTGTCTTTGATTACCCAACCTAATCTTCTGAAAACACGACTTTCAAGGAGATGAGATGAGTTTCTCCTCTGTTAAAATCTACACCTGCCGACTCTGTAACTGACAAAACACAAGTGGGAAGATTTTAAAATGTTCCTGCCTATCTGCATTATTTGTATAACGCTACCCCAGACTGTGTTGCCAACAACATATTAGAAATAGTCATAGGACTGACTTTCCAAAGCCTTAGGTTTTAAAAATATTGTTTCCATTTTATTTGTTTGTGATTTTGGAGACTTTATGTATTCTCAGTTCATATTTTCAAGGTTTTGTTTTCATTCTGAAAGACGGAAAGATATAAAGAAATAACTTTGAGAAAGTACTTCTGGTTCTCATGGAAACACACGTGAACAGTTCTGCCTCCCAGAACTGAATCTTAAGCCCCCCCCCCAATATTGTAAGGCTTAGTGACATTGCTAGAGTTGACACACTGTGCAAAACATCACTTTTGTTGTCTCTGAATTATTATTTATAAAATAAAGAGATGTACAAACAGTTCTGCAAGGAAAATATTTAAAAAAAAATGGTACAAAATACTTAAAATTGTATACAGCAAAGGTTGCGCTGAGAATTAGGAGACCTGTCTCCATTACTAACGCAGCCACCGGATTTCCATGTGACTCAATTTCATCAATTCTTTGCATCTTCAGTTTCTGCATATATGAAGTTGACTCGTAATGCTTAATAAATGAATCCTTAAAAGTGTGCTCTGAAATTCTTGAGTGGAGGTCACATACGTGTGTAGAGTATTAATCCGTATTATTAATGGTATGACTAAGAAGCAAGCATAATTAGCATTTGGAAACATAACTGGACAGTATGTATATAGCCAATTATAGACATCTCTCCAGCAGAGAAATTATTTCTAACTATGCCACTGATTAATTTTCTCATTTGGGGTAAATTATATCTGATGTTTGATAGTTTGCTCAAAAATAAATAAAGAATACTAATTCCTCCTATCCTTTCTGGAAATGCTTTTCTTCTGATTTGGGAAATGCCGAGTGCTTAAGTCCCAGTAATCACAATTAAACTTTAGTACCAATAAAATATACATATGAGAAATGGAATGATAAAATAATTCTTTTTTCACTTGTTCACAAATCACAAGATGCCCAAATTGACCCTGGCATACCTATCAGTTAAGCAGCACAAATAATTTTACATCTATTTGCTCCATCCTCTTTTTGCAATTTTCTTCAATCTTTCTTCATTTTGCCTGTGAGTATTTGGAACAACATTCTGATATGCAGCAGTGTCCCTTTGTGGCTTTTTTTGTATTTTCTCTTTTGTGTTTTCCTGTGGTCAGCCTCTGTTACGGCGTACAATGATTTTAGACAAGAGGATGCACGCAAAACAAAGATGCTCGTTGAAACACAGGCAGAAAAGCAAGAGCGTGGTACAACCCCATCTCCATTAGTCCACAACTGACAAATTACATTGCAGTCACCTAAAATCTCCTCTGCTATTGCACTAAATTTTTGCATGTTATTTACGAGCTGTTGCATTCGACTCCAGAAGCGGCTGCACTTCCCTCAATGAAAAATTCACCGTGCTGTTTTGAAAAACTCATTAAGTTAGCTCAGGTTTAATCTAATCTTTGCTCAGGGTTTGACTGTGTGTAAAAAACAAGGGAAGAGTTGAAGAGCCAGCCCAGTATCTGCGAAGTGTAAAGTGTGGCTTTGTCAAGAAAAATGCTTGTGTAAACAGAGAAAAGGCTCTTTGTGGTGATGCCTGTGGGTTAATATAAAATCATGTGTCCTGGGGAGCCGGCTGGGGGGGGTGTTAGAAGTGGCTGGCACAGGGGAGTGGACCCAGGTGGGAAGAATGATCTGATGGGCTCAATAAGGAGCCCCGAGGTGTTTCTGTTTGATGATGGGCACTGTGTTCACATGTTGGCTGCTGCAAACCTGCAGAAGGAGCCGGGAGGTGGCCAGTGCTGCCAGGAGGAAGCCAGGTGGTGGCTGGGGGCATCGCCGGAGGTTTTTGAGGAAGGTAGTGATAGAAAAAAAAACACACCACTTTCTCCCCATCAGCCTGCTGCTGTTCTGCAGGCCAAAGCTTCCCCCTCACCCAGCTATAAAGGTTTAGTGCCTTATCGGTATCCCCCTTGCTCGGTTATAGGCCAAGCACGGCTCCAGCCTGGTCCTCTCCACGTTGCCTGGGTTCACACTGGTCGTACTGGGCTCTGCCTTGGCTGTCCCCTTCCTGGGATGGTCATGATGCTTATTGCAACTGCTCTTTTTTATGGACCCGTTCCTCCGACAGCTGTTGACGTGACTTGCTTTGCTCCCCAGGTAAGAGATTCATTCTTTCCAGCTCCACGCTCACAAAAACCTATTCCATATTGCTCTTCTGTCAGAATCCATAGGTTTTATATACTGATTTTGGGGTGTTCAAAATATAGTAGGTCCATTAAAAGCTCCCAGTGAAACAGGCGCTGAAACCCACTCTGAATATTGACACCGTGTTTAACCTGTGTCCTCACCCCTGTAATCTCTGCGGGGGTCAAACCAGAGCAGTGAGTAGGGTTTTTTTTTTTTATGCTTCTATGAACCTGTACATTTTTTTCACTACTTAGAATTTATTGTAAGGAAGAGTAATACTTAGTAACTTTGTGAATATCCTCACTCATTTTTTTTTTTTTCCAGTAGCTGCACAGCTAACAAAAATAGTGGAATTTTTCCAGCCAAATAAAAAAAGGGAAAAACACATTCTGACAAATGATCATATGACCTTTTCAGAAAAGTCTTTTCAAAGCATCGTTATTTTCTAAGTTTTATTAACTACTAAGCTATTGGATTTTGTGTTTGCTTGATTTTTATTTTTTTTTTTAAATCTGAGTCATAACACTTACGCAATAACAGCAGCAGAGCCTACTAGTGAAAAACAATTGCGTGTGAATCCAACCCAGATTAATTGCGATTGAAAATTGTCACTTGTGGATGAAATTGGCCTATTAATTCAGTGGCTCCAGCTGCATGAACCTCTGCACCTGAGAGCCATCAGTGGGGCTGGCAGCGCTCAGGCCTGGGGAGGGAAGCTCGGGGAGATGACCTGGGAGGACACGCGCAGTGATTCAATCTCTCCCTCCAGAGCTGCAGTTTTCAGGTCAAAGCTGAGCTGCTGGCTGCGTTTGAGTGATCAGGGCATCTTAGAAGACATTTCCTCTTTGCTCTATTGTTAGAGGAAGAACTTAATTTCTTAGGGTTGTGTTGTTTTCCTGTTCTTCCCAGAGGACTGGAGTTAACTCAAGCAATAATCTGATACCTGACTGCAGATAACTGGAAAGTCTGACCCAAAGTCTTGCGCTGGTTTGCCAGAGAAGTTTGGAGAAGTCTTACCTCAGATGTACGCTTTGTCGTTCTTGATGGAACACTGTGAACAGGAAGTGTATCTGTGATTAATATTGGAAGCACGTGTAAATTAAATTACCAACTGTCTACACACATAAAATGAATTTGCTAAGTATGAAATTAGCAGTTCGCTACCGAGCTCAGGGTTGCAGTGAATTCCGAAGGCAAAATACACAGCAAGCCTTGGTTTAGTCCTCAAACTCTCATTTACATTAAAAATATGCATATGCATGCCTGTTGGGAAACCTCTTCAGAAAGTCAGCAGTTTAGGGCAAACTCGCAATGCAATACGGAATTTACTTTAGCGAGGCTGCGAGGGGACTGGGCATCATCTGTTTAAATCTTGCTGCTGTGGATTGACTCATTCTGCCAGTGATTCTTCCTTACTTTCCCACGTGGAGATGAGAGGCGCCCGTGGGAAGCCTGAAGGCTCTGCCTGGCACTGCTGCCCGGGGGCAAACCGGTGCTTTTTCTGCAAAGACTGCACCGGCACCGGGACCGCGGGCTCTGTACGCGCATCCCCGCTGTAGCTCAGGTTCAAAAAATATTTTGGCTAAATCTTCCTTCAGAGACAAAGTGATGGGAGCCCTCTGTATGCACAGAATTAGCAGGCTTGTAAAGGGAGAAGGCGGCTTGATGAGGAAGAAAAGTACCTGTTATTATAGCTACTTAATGAACTTTGCTCATGGTGAGACCTGTGACCCTGATGGAGATTTGTGCATAGCTATTTTTAGAATCATCACGCTGATGTCACTGCGACACTGTGTTTATGGCTGTTTAGGGTGCCTTCCTGAAGAGCTCACCAATTTCTTCATCTCATCAAGACAAACTACCAAATTAATGTAGAAAACAAGAACAAAGGATAAATCATTCTCTGCCAAATCATTCTACACTCTCGCCAAATTTTAGGACTTTTTTTTTTTATTGCTTGAAACAGTATTCAAACATATGTTTTAATTTAGATTGAGTGGGGGAGACATGAGAAGAGGAGAAAGGGAAGAAATATTTTATTTGTCAAAACAACTGACATTGCCCATGCAGTGAAAAAGAGCAACACATTGTTGGACATTGGTTATAAAACCTGTATTTTAGTGTATTAATTTGCAGCCATATAACTACTGTCAGGCTAAAAGAATTATTTAATACAATTTGTCTTTTTTTTTCTAAAACCCCCACATCCATTATTTCTAATCACTATGTATAAGTGCTTTGCTAGGAATACATTATCTCTGTCTGCAGGCTGCAAACTTGTATTCCTGATGATAAATCTGCTGAGACGTTGGCTTAGTTATGAGCACAAAGCATGGGTAGCTGGATGGTATTTCATGTACTGTTTTATAACTAAATTCAGACAATACGAACCTTGTGTTCCTAAAATTGCCATTTCTGAAAATGTTATTATACCTGAAGCAAAGTTTGTGGAAGAAGTAGGAAAACCCTTAAGCTGAACGCAGTCCTGTCACAAGGCAAAAAAATATGTGTATACTTGACTTTCGGTATTTATTGAGGTCCTGCTACATTTACTTTTTTTTTTTTTAAATAATGTCTGAATGGAATTTTAATTTAATGTCTTCTTATCATTACAAAATACATATATTTTAACTTCTCCATGCACTTCTGGATGCGATGTACCTTTCTACCCATGATAATGGGTCGGAGCAGTGGGTATTCAGAACTGGAACGGTACCAGCGGAGGTGTCCTGCGCGGTCCCGCAATCTCTGTGCAGGTACGGCAGTTAATTAGTCGCCTAGTGTGAAGTTTGCAATCAGGTGTTGAAGCAGTTTCGGTTACAGAGTTGTGGTGAATCATTTCCTTCTGATGCTTGTGGTGATCAATCATGTGGGGCCCTCCTCTAGATTTTCACACTAGCTTTAGGACAAAAGACGTTCACAAAGAAAAACAAAATATTACCCATCTGGGTAGCCAGCGCGTATCTCGCATCACTTTGATTATTTTCAAACTGCGAGGTTTTACAAATGTTTTACTTTTTTCAATTGTGCATGTTAGTCTGGAACAGGCTTCATAAGGCAACATTCTAGAAAAAAATACGAGAGTCTAAAATACAAAACCTCTCCATATTTTTGAAATGCTGTGGGTTGGGTTTTTTTTTAATTGCTGGCCTTCTTTCTGAGCTTTAAATACCTAATAAATATAACACTCAAGAAAAAAATCCTGCTTTTCCAGAGGCAGGAAAACTGCATAGCACATAAACTAAATTCTTTCTTTTTTTTTTTTTTTTAAATAAACGGCAATACAGGCCTGTGCTTGTATGACCACGCATATTTCGCTACACGCACAGAAAGCACATATGAAGAATTTTCACCTGCAGCTATTTTGATAGATTGATTTGGATTCAGGAATGCATCCCTCTCTGAGACCACGCTGAAGCATGCGGGTAACACCGCGCACAAGGGAACACTTAAAGTTGGTCACGCACTGAAATGTGGTCTGGAGGAGGGCAGGATTTGAGCCTGCGCGAAAGGGATTTCTCGACTTGTGGCCTTTGTCATTGCAACAGAGAAATACGCCTGGGGAACGCCAGCCGCACACGGCCATTGCGACAGCCAAACCTCCCGTCCTCCCTCCAGTTTTAATATATAAAATAATTGTGTGATGATGAAGACCTTCAGCTCTCAGCGGTTTCAGTGGGAATTAAGCATCATTGGAGGTGTCGAAACTAACAATATTTGCATAAAAATGCACATGGGAAAAAGAGAACATCAAATGGATAATAATAATAATAATCCAAGCCTATTTTTAGTGTCTTCTGTACCTTTTTAGCTGACTGCTACATTCAGGATGGATTTTACTAGAAATGTAAATGAACATGCATTTCCAAAGATACACTTTTTTTTTTTTTCCTGTACCTGATGGTAATAAATTATGGAAAACAATTTTTAACTTTTCCCCATTGTTTCCTCCATTTTCCAGATCTGTACCCTGGGGTCTGGGAAGATTATTAACCGTGAAGATTGCTTGCTTTGCATTGCTACTTATAATTATAAAACGGTTAAATGAATAAAGAATAAGGAACGTGACCTTGTCACCTTAACTCATGAGTGACTGTCAAGTGAGCTATCCCAATAGGTCAAACACTGAAGTCTTCATTTATTTTTTCATTTTATCGTGAACTAAAAATGGAAAGCTTGATCTCCCAAAGATGTCTGTGCATTCCTACTTTTAAGCATCAGAAAGAAAAGCCTGTGCCTTAAATAGATATGTTACAGAAGTGAGACTTACGGAAATCAAGAGTCAACCCCATTGACTTCAATAGAGGTTTTCCCATGAAGGATTGCAGGATCGGATTCCTGGGTGATACAAAGGGAGGTTTACAGAAAGTGCTGGGGGTGGGGGAGCTGTTATTGAAGATATAATTAAAGTTGCAACAGTAGTTACTAACGATCACTTCCGATGAAAGAAGCAAACTATATGCCAAGTAAACGTGAAGGTCTCTGCTTTCTTCTCAGTTTAATTTCTAACAATAAGGATCCCTCCGGAAAGCGAGAGCAGGGCCGGTCTGGGGGATGGGTGCATTTGCATTTTCGTAAGAGACAGGGGATATCACTCGGGCAGGGAGAGTACGGAATAGTGATTATGTGGAGACACGGGCACTTGAATGTTATTGCCCCTGCTACAGTATTTTGGATAGACAGATCAATATAACATTGGCTGTCCTTGCAAAACACAACAGGTCAATAAATAAATTTGTCAGCATTTTTCTAGCTTGCCACGCTGGGAAATAATACAGGTTACTAAAGAATTGTCACCTTTGATTTATAAAGCTAATTAAACGTAGGTGGTTTGGTTTCTCTCAAATCATTTAGCAAATTAAAAGATACAAGGGAAAAAAATTCTACAAGTGAACGAGAGAAAAGCAGTACATCCAAATACTTCTCAGTTTATGGAGACATCTGACCTCCATTACTACGACTGCTTTTAACACAGCGCTTTAGTGTCGCTTACCCTTTGCCTATTGACAAGATACGATATTCAAAATAAATCTGCAATGAAGCAGTTTTCAATTCGCGTTTAAGATTCCAGGAATTCATTCCAACTTAAGTCTTGGGGCAGCAGATACTTCCCCTAGTGATTTCCTGCTTTTGCAGCACTTACTATTTTTATTGCTTTGCATGATATTATCTTAATAATACTCAAGTTTGTTCATGTCATTGGGATTCATTTCATGTGCAAACTAGCTTTACTCGTGTATTAACAAGTATTTCAGCTAGAATCCTTCTAGTAGACTTTGGAAATATTACATACTGTTTTGTCCTGTTGTGTTAGAAATGAGCGGCTCCTGCAAACTAAAGGAGCAGTTTGCAGGATTTTTTTTTTAAATCGACTTTTCCTAATCACCTTTGGCTTGCAAACAGTGAGAGCATCCCAGATGAGAGCCTCTAATATTCTATCTAATTAGGATTCCTTTGTTTCCTTTTTTAAAATACCTTGGATTAAGATCCTCTGCATCTGACTGCAATGGCCCAAACTGTGTGTGCTCTCAGTGACGCGCCACAGCCTTTCTCAAGGAAATCAGAGCCTGGTGGGTTCTTCCTGAACACTGTGGGATGAAAGGGGGTTTGGATAGATTCAATCCTAAGAAACCTACAGCAATGAACGGGGGGGAAATGCAGCTGAGTCGTTAATGGAAATTTCCCATACTTCCCCTTGGGATTTTGCGCTGGGGATGACAGGTATTGTCTCCAAGGCCATGAGTCAATCTATTCCTCACAGCCAGCGGCTCCCTAATCTACTCAGCCCTTCCTTGGCTATGAAGAGCTAATCTGGGGCTGATACCTTTCTGTCTGGGATTTCCTAGGCAGAAATAGATGCCCATGTGCTGGGTAATGGCATGTAGAATAAACCTGATGTATCTGGGACTCGTCAAACTTATTGCACACGTGTGAATCAACCAAACACCGCGTGTTCCATAAATTCAACACTTCTGAGAAAAGCGGTACAAGAGCTACACATCCCCTACGCTGATCCCGGGAATTTGGGATGTATCAAAATTCATCTGACGCTACCGCACAGAAATTCCAACTGCACTGCCCTTTTAGTCAGAAATCCCAGGGGAAGGGCAAATCCAGCCCCTGAATTTTGCCTGAACAAAGAAGAAAAGGACAAAGAATTATTTTCTCCATCTTGGTGACAAAAAAAAAAAGATGTGCTTGCAAATACCTAAACCCTAGCTAATCCCACTGTATGGCATCTTCCCATTCTGCTCCTCCTTTGGCTAATTACTAGCAGATCCATGGTTTTGTTCGTTAGAAGATGTCCTATGGCTATTGTACAGTACTCTGTAAAGGTTTCCTACCCTTGGTTCCATGGCTGTGTCTCGTAGTGTCTTGGGGAAAATACTGTGCCTCTCCAAGCCTCAGTTTCTCCAACTATAAAATGGGTATGGCGATGCCTCCCGCTGTTTGTAAAGCACTTCCACCACCAGTATGCAGCAGCGGTTCTCTTGTTCTTAGGGCCATCTATGACTTTTAATTAAATTGTGGACGGTTTTAAGTAAGGCTTGTGCTACCTATGCAGATTGTGCCTCTGTAAGTCACTCACGCCTACACAATGCCTTTTTTTAAAAGCCCCACAAAACTCATGTTACCTTTGACCTATTCCTGTTTCTAAGAAGCAAGATGTGAAAGTCCAGGACATTAACATAGTGCGTGACCCTCTGTGAGCTAGCCTCAAAAATCTGATATAGTCACAGCTATCTTCAAAAAGTCTTTTTCTTCCCTTGAAAAATGATCCAAGTAGAAACAAAGGCTGCTCAGATGACAAATAATTCTTACTAAGAATAATTTTAAACAATGAAAATATTTATAAAATAAAGTAGTAGGTGCGTATAGTGAATCTGTTGACTTTATGTAACTGGCTATTATTATATTAAACACAAGGCATACTGTTGCTACAAATCCATTATCATTCAGTATGTGGCTTGTCATTCAAAGCAGTTAACGCAGTTATGAACCTTTAGAAAGGACTGGTGACTTTCCTGCCTTAGAAAAGAATTCTCTTCCCTTTATTTTACAAATTGTGATTTTATTTTCAAAGCTGAAACAAAGGAAAGGCTGTACTCTGGCAAGGAGACGCGCTGCTTAAGGCTGACAGCTGGAGTACTGTATATAGGATGGCAGTTCTTGATTTGTCAGCATGTTGCTAGGGGTAGGGAAACTGAGAGTAAAGTGCCTATTGAGATATTCCTGTATCTCATGGTACATATGCACACTCGCTCTTTCCCTCCTCTATCTATATTCACTGCAACTTCTACTAAAAAAAAAAAAAAAATCCTCTTGACAAACCCAGAAAGACACATCCTGTGTTTCCTTTCTTCTCTCTGCCTTTGTGCACGGGTCTACAAAGTACCAGAACGAGGAGCAGCACAGAAACCGAGTCCACAAAAACCCGTCATCCTGGAGTCCTGTGCTGGAGGAAGAGTGGGCAAAGCTGGGCTCCCCGGGGGGCAGCAGGAAAGGGGGGGGGCAGGCAGCAGGCGGACAGGGCTGGGGCATTGAAAACTACCCCCTCGCATGACTTCAAAGGCAGTTCTGTATGGGAGGCCAGAGCAGGACACCCAGCCTTAGAGCTGGTGGAGTTGGTGCAGGTAGAAAATGCAGAGGGCACGCATTCACCGTGAGCTCTTCCGATTCCTCCTGAGTGCTGGTACAGGTAAAAGGAAATTAACATTTGCCCAATTAGCTCCTTCCATGTACAATTACCTGGTTCACATACCTGAATTAAAATAATTACATGCCTAAAGCAGACATCCAGCTTCATGCACATTTACAATACTCCACCGAGTTCCTAATTTCTCTTGAAAATCCACCTTTGATGATGAATGTCTCAAACCATTTTGGCCTCTAACACAGCAGAATAGCTGATAAAGCTTTTCTTACACTGCATAAAATGATCCCATTTACCATCACCTTTCAGCATTTGCTAGAGGTATTTATCTAGATCTACATATACAACAGCAGAGGACACGACATTACCAGTTTACACATTTTTCTAAATCTCTGCGTGCTGCATTGAAGGCTTGAATTCAGCCCGGAGCCTGATAAAGATATAACGTCTGAAAGAAGCAGCTCGGTGCTGCTCCCGCAGCTGAAGCAGGAAGTCTGCAGCAGGAAGCGTTTTTTCACTCTTATGGTTTATAATGTCACTAGAAGTCCTTGATAAAGCCATGGTTGCATCTGTTGGGCAAGGATTTTGTCAGCACCAAAAGCTGTTATTATGAGACCTGGGAGAGAGGTCTGCTTCTCGACAATATTAATAGCTAGTTATTGCAGCGTACTTCAAACATGCTTCTTTTTTCCTGTAAGTGTGCATGTACATGTACTTTCCAATTATTATATATACTCTATAGGGAATGTCTTGCTTTCCCAATCACAGAAACAAGCTGTCTTCTCCTAAACTGTGTTAATAGAAACTTCACTGTTAAAACACTCTAATGTCCTCTAACTTTGGAAGAACACTCTCATATTAAAAAAGTCCCATATAAAAATCTTCTCCTATTTAGTCTGTGGTAACAGCATCTCACATGAATAAACAGAAAGGGGTTCACATTTCAATTCTACTCATCAGTTCATTTCTGATGGTTTAGTTTTTGCATTTGCTTCCACAAAATGAGCCCCCTTCCTCTTTGTCGAACGTCAGTTCTTTAAGCTTAAAATGTCCTCAGTTGCATCTGTTACTGTGGGGCTTCACAGTGGCTTCTTTGAAAACAGGGGGTTTAACTGCAGAAAATTTCCAATTGTGTTAATTTATTTTTAAAAAGGCCTCTCAAAAGCTTCAATATGAAGTAATAGATAATTTCTTTTGAGGAAGAAAAAAAAAAAAAGTCATACAGGAAATACTGTAACAATGGCAAAAATGAAGCAAAAATCTGATGATTTACTTTGAATAATATCCTGACACAAACAGACCGCAGGGAAGGTATTACTCTGCCCCATATACAATACTTCCATTGTAGCAAAAGGCCAATCTCAAATTTTGAATTTCCACACGTGAGTGGAAATCCTCCTTGTTGACGGGCAGACTTCAGGGGGCTGCCGTGGCCGTAGGCCAGCCCGCCCATCACCGCAGGATCGGGCCTCACGGAATAGCAGGTTTTAAAATCAAAACTCCTCTTGAGCATGCTAAAATGCTGCGGTGGAGTCACAGCTGCTGGAAATGACTGTAGCTCCATTAAGGGCGGTGGTGTGATACTGATATGGCCCAGCTGAAGCCCCGCTCTGAGCAGGGCCAGCTCCATCACTCCACTGCATCCCAGCCATCAACCAGGGCCGGCAGGGAAGGTAAGCTGGAATTCAGCATTTTGTTATGTATATTGCAATTTGGCAGGATTTCCGATACTGGCTGGCTCTTGAGAGTTATGTGGATGTGAGCCCGAGTATTGGCAAGGTATTGACAAAGCTCCCTTGGGGGGTGGTTTGGGGAATTTTGGCAGGATGCGGCACGGCCGGAGCTGTGGAAGCTGTGCAAAGAGCCCGCGCTTTGGCCTTGGTTGTGAAAGTTACTTGAAAGCTTCTTAGACCTGGGAAGTGTGGGGTTTTTCTGTTCCCCCTCCCCCTTTAGCATGATGAACATTGATGGCAAATGTTCATTATCTGTTTATCAGAGCTCTGACTGCCTCGGCTCGTGCACTTGCAAGGACATTATTTTTGCAAGAAGAGGGAAACAGAAAAATGTAAATCAAATAAACATAACAAATGTAAGGCCAGGGATCGGGTTACCGGTCAGTTGTGAAAGGGAGGGGAAAAAAAGCTAATGTGTTTTGAAGTAAAATGATCTCTTCTGATGGAGTCGGAACAGTAGTTCCCCAAATGGGGAAGCACCTCCACTGGGTGTGTAAGAACACGCCAGGCAGCTCTCCCACTCGGATCAAGGGATACTTGTTCTCATTAACCAGCATTAGAAACCAGTGAGATCTGGCAACACACCATGCCTTTGTCAACTGTCATGCTAATACCTCATTTTAAACAATTGCTGGTCTTTCTTCTTCTTTTTTTTTTTAATATAACCTTTCAAATGCACATTTTTGTCATACCAGCTCTATGGCCCTCGTGAGGCTGAGAAGCCTCAGATTTTTCTTCCTGCGTTTCTGATGGAAAGAGGATGTGTTGATGAAGGTACAATAGAAAGAAACAAATAATGATAACAAAGAGCCATGCTTAGGGAATTCTTTTTGTTACCAGGTTAGGAAAAAGAAGAAAAAACCACTGCAACTCTCCAAGAATGGTAATACCACTTCAGGATTGATCAATACGGCTTTCTATTTATAGAGCACCTTTCTTTCTGAGGCTGTGCGGTGTTTATAAATTAATAAACACGTGTGCAAGAATCCCATCATCCATTATTAATGTATGAGCACTTTCCGTTTATGAGAGACAATTATTATTTTTAACACCATGAAAGTTTTGGAAAGAATCATGAAATTACTCTTTGCGTCCCATTCTCTCTGCCCTACAACTGAGGCACTGACGTGCTGCAGTGGCACTACAGCTGAGCGTGAGGACGCACTCCGAGGTAAATACTTGTGCAAAAGTACGTCTCAAAAAATTAACCGAAGTCAACCACGTTCCTAGGGATTGCACCTGACAGAATCTGGGGTAATCTTGCATAAAGCTCTTTACAAAATAAATGCTTCCTTAGCTCTCAATTAACTTGCGTAGATGTCTTCAGTCTCTGCTATCTTAAGGCAGATCATTTTGTTCTTGAGGATCTGCCTCCTCATCACAGTTACAAGCAGCAGTAACCACCATCCTTTAAGGCAGTTTTGGTCTTTGAATGCACTTGGAATATGCCCTAGAAAGTAAAGGACCTTATCTAGAGATGCCTTCTTCAGTCTGGGAACACCTGGTGAAACTCTGAGAGGCACTTCCATCGTTTTGGTGATGCACCCTGTCGCAAATGTTAGCGGTGTGCCTGAAATTTCAATGCAATTTGTTTAAGATCAAAACAAAGAGAAGGCAAACTTCTTTACTGGTAGGCAGAATGGAAAATGAGCCCCAAAAGGAGAAGTGGAGAAAAAGCTGACATTTGAATTATACCTACAGCATAGCACAAGTGTCAGAATTGAAATGTGGCTGTAAAACTCTTGTTTTACAGACTTGTGAACTCTGTGAGAGATTGGATTTTTGGTGTAGGTCAGCTTATTTTGTAACAAGTGTGAACAGAGATTGCTAATGGAGCCAGGAAAGTTGTATTAACAAATACAGAATTTAAGCATGTCATCGTATCAGAACAATGCATTTAGGCTTCAATTTTAGAACCAGTTCAGTGCATGTCTGAGTTGTCAGCTCGGGGTTGGGCATTTAATATTAGACTTTTTTTTTTTTTTAATTGAAGAATGAATGGTGCCAGGTGCTAATTAGCATGGGTGAATATGCTCTTATTTGGCCATATCCAAGAAATGGAAAGAAGTAGTTTATAGACTGAGAGTGAGAAGGCTGGAAACTCAAACTAATCAAGGAAGGGAGAGGATTAACAGTCACTCTCTAGATCCCACTCTTGATATTCGGAGTAAAGGCCATGTGATACCAGGAGGGACAATTTGGAAAGTTAGAACAAAAGTTTAGGGCTCTGGTGCTGATAACTAAGCCATTCTGGGCAGAGGGTATGACTTCGTTATCTTCGGTTTGTTTATCTTCTCAAGCAGCCTTTTTTACATCATTTCTATTTCACCGATGTATTTGTCCCCATTCACTGCGCAGCACAGACCTATGCAGGCTTGAAGTTTGTTTCTGTTTTCTGTCCCGAGGAAGGGCTCGTGTGCCTGAAAGCTTTTCTCTCTCTTCCACCTACGTCTAATAATAGATACTTCTCCATGCAAATCTTTATTCTCTTTCTATCACCACAGTAGCAAAATGCTGCTAGTGTTGCTATCGTGATATACTCCACCAAACAACTAACCTGTGCTTGAGTAAGCACAGTCAGATCCCACAGATCTTTCACCCCACGAGTTATAGGAAAAGAGGCTGCCAGGGCGAGGGTGTGCTGTCATTTTGAAAAGGATCCATTTGCAGAACAAAGTACAGGAACAAAACTGTAGGTTGAGCAAAGTGAGCTTTGAGAAAGGGATATATTTTCTGTGAGAAACCTACATGCTATTGAACAAGCTCCTGTTTACATGTCTCTTCCTACCCTATGTGTACGGTGATAAGTAAAAAGAAAAGACATGTCACGCTTCAAGTCTGTTAAAGTTCACGCACAGCGAAAACAAAACAAAATCAAGGTCAAATAGAAAATCTTTAATAGCTGTACTGTCAACGTGCCTCGCAGGATTTGAAATGTATGAGTTTCTACACACAGGATGTATAAAACAGTGAAAGAAAAACCCTGCAACTTCTTTCTCATTATAAAAATAAACTGCTTTGTGTTACATGTGCTGCTTAGAAAGTAACCAAACCTTCACATTTCAGCTGCGAGTAAAAATACCTACAAATGCATTTTTAAAGAATGCAGCACTTTGGTCTAGAACGCAAAAAAGGAGAGGGAAAGGAGCTGGTGTCGATGAGCGTGTGGCTGGTAACAGAAGCTGGGCCGAGGGGACAGTTACGGATGCAGCAGCCGGACGCCTTCTCGGGGGGGAGGGCGCGGGGGCCTTCTGCACGGCTCCTGCGCCCAGTGGCTCCATGGATTATCCGGTGTTGCAAGAACCCGGCTGCTCGCTGCTTTCTCATCTGTGTCTTCGCGTAGTCAACCGCATCACGCGAGCGCGTCGGGCGACTGCGGGAGGGTGGCTGAGGAGCAGGGTGCCCCTGCAGCAGGCGCTTTCCTGTAAACACGCCGCTGCCAGGGCGAGCGCAGGGGAACAATCTGACGCCGTGGGATTTCTCTCTCTGGCTCGTTGCTGAAATAATGCTGAAAGAAGTAATTTGTGCAGAGGGGAAATTCACAAGCGAGCCGCAAAACACTGATAAAGCCTGCTCGTGAGAGATTCTCCGTTTTCTAGTCTGTCTCATCCGAACGCGGCGCAAGCAATTTGTGAGCAATTTTGTAAGCAAAGAAGCAAAATGAGCCTGCAGAAATGAAGGCTGTAAAATTTTATATGGCCCCAAACAATTTTAAAAAGGGCTTCTAAAATTTGCCCTCTGACTCTGAGCCATTATGTTCCGCTCTGATTGTAGTTTCAAGCTTATCTCCTTAAAAGCTAAAACACTGCGTATTTACTGTATTTATCTAGTCATGCCAGCGAACGGAGAATTTCATGTAATGACTTGACTGCTGGAGCAGGGGCTTAAAAAACAAAACAAACCCAAACCCAACCCTGCCAAATTGTGTGAGCCCTGTGCGAAGCCTTGCCCAAGATCACGCAGGAAGTCTGTGGCAGAGCTGGGACCGAGCCCAGATCCCTTAAATCCCATTTGTGCCTTAACCACACGATGGGCCAGATTTAATAGCTGCCTAAATATGAAACTAAAACGAGAGAGTCCCAGCACAAAAGAATAAAACTTGGCCGATCTCCCACTACCTGGTACAGGCCGCAGATTTTGCTGCTCAGGTCAGTGTTTTGAGACAAACATCCACACTAACCCTCAAAAGACTTTACGTTTAGGTAAAGGCTTCCTGTGGCCTGATCAGCTCCGCTTTCATTCTGTCTGACGGCGAGGGTTTTCTCATGTGCGCTATGCAGAAGAGTGGGGCTTGAGCCAGTTTGTAAGACTTTGTATGGACTTTTACATAATGTAAATGCACCTAATGTAATTTAAAAGAACTTATAAATTTAAGTACATTAGGAGTTTGGGGACTGGAATGAAACTTTTCAGCTTTTGGCAATGTTATTTTAGTTTTTTTCTGTTGTTATGGAGGAGATTAGCACTATTTTGGGCATGCTGCCTGGTCCAAAGTCTACTTTGGGGCTAGTTTAATATTGCGAGACTGTGTAGTAACATATAGTGCAGAACAGTAAACACGGGTCTGTCAGCCCTTCCTATGCATTTGTTGTAGAAGTTCTTACTTTACACCTAATACGCGGGTTACTGAAGCTTCTCCAGAAAGGCAGCAAATGTCCTCAACACGAGGCAAAACAGAGGGAGGAGAAAACAGAAGACTTATTTTCACAAGTTGGCCCTTGCTTCATATCAAACATTTCCAGCACTGTGAGCCTCAATCACAGAAGTCATTGTGGCTGATCTGTAAAAACAAATTGGATGTTTTTATTTTGGTCATGTAATGTGGTATTATGTGTTTTAAGGGGGGGAAAAAAAAAGGAAAAAAGAAGAAAAGTCTTAAGATATTCTGAGTCTCTCATTTTTTCCTGAAACAGTCTTTTTATTTTCTTATGTTTTCCACAGAGGTACCATATCTCCATGGATAAAAACCATACAGCTTCTGTGTTCTCTGTTAAATCATGTTTACAGTTATCCAGAGTCCTGGCCCCAGTGAAATCCCCCTTGTGATCAAGAAGGTCAGTATATTTCACCTGAAAAAGTACAATCTTTAAAAAGGGGTAGAAAAATGAACGGGGGAGGGGAAAGTAATGGGTTTTGGTATGTCATGAGAAGAAGAAATATTGCAAAACCTGACTCTGCAAGTCTTTTAGGAGACGTAGTTAAAAGCAAAAGCGTAAGTTGAATATTTTTAAGTTTGTGGGCCCTAAGGTGTTTTTTTTTGGTTGTTTTTAGCCTTCAATATAATGACTTTAAAATAAAATAACAAGACAATAAAAAGATCAATTTTTTAACAGTCATGATTTTTAAGAGAGTCATGTGACTCAGGACCCAGGGTGTAGCAAACCTGGTAACTCCCACACCCATTTCCAGCAAAATTCTACTTTGTTCTTCTCACCATGCTGCCATTTGCAGATAATCGATACTTAAACCTCCCTAGCAAGTCCCGCTGAAGGGAAGCCGCCTAATCCTATGCTTAAAATTGGGAGTGCTTGTGGGATCAGGTTTGGTCACATAGTACAAATTAGTGTGCAGCAGGTTACAAAGAAACGTGAAGCTCTTGCAATAGAGCGGAATATTTTGCATGCGCGTACAAACACCTGGCTCGGAGACATCATACTGCAAAAAAGAACAAAAAAAATCACACTGAAAAAAAAAAAAACCCCAACCGAAATTGCTCGCTGTGCAGCAAGCCCTGTATCAGTTTCCTCCTGTATCTGTTCAAAACTCTTGTCAGGCCTAACGCCTGAAATCCTGTAAAGAAGCAGACTAAGGCAAAACCCTGGGCTTTTGGCTCACACAGCTGGTTCACAGTGACGTTTTTTAACTCTCAGGGAACTAGCGAGGGTGCACCGTCTACCTATATGACTAGTTGAAGGGCCAGGTCTTAAACGTATAGATTTTAAAAGTTTGACCTTATCAGTTATGACCTTATTTTCATGAATTCTGTTTCAAGTTAGCGTGAGGCAAGATTGGAATTTGCCACTAAAGATATTTCATCTTCCAGAATTACCTGGTGAGTAAGCGTATTACCGCGTTCGGTCATGTTTTTGATTAATCTTTATTTGCCATGTAAGTGACCTAAATTTCAACCTGAGTAGCGTTGCTCATCTTAGACTGGGAGAACGTTTTTAGAAAACTTTAAAAACCACATTAATGAAAAAAAAAAAAGCCCCACGTCATTTTAGTTGCAATTATTTTAGAAATGTCCTCCATTCAGGCACGATGATTTTTATACTGAAAGAAATAAGCCCCTGGGTGTGATCTAAACCCACTGATGTAAACTAAAGTGACTTTAACAGGTCTCCCTGTGTCTTTGGGGGAAAAACAAGAGGAGAGACCACATGGAAACGCACCTCTTTCTTATCCCATTTACTGCAAGAAAGGTGCTAACCCCCGAATCTCGCGGAGATTAAGCACTTCGCTAACAGTGTTACAGATTGCATTTAACTCTTACAAAGCTCCTCCGTCCCAGGTGGAATACTTAAAATATATTTTAGGTCTTTGGCTGCTGCATTTAATTCCAGGTAGAGTCTGCACCCCTAGAGAATCAACGCTGCGCCAGAAGAGCCGAGCGCTTATGACTGTCAAAAGAAATGCGAAATGTGTGAATCCTTGGCCCCTTTTGGGCCGTTTCTGCGGCAGATTGCCATCTTTCAGCCCCGCTGCCCTCCTCAGGAGGCAGGGTCTCCGCCTGAGCGGCTGGGCACAGGCCGCAGGTCACCGGGGCTCCCCCAAGCCCGGCAGAAAGCGGCGGTTCGGGCCGCTTTACCCCGCAGCGACCCACCGGAGGAGCCCGATGGCCGGTACTTAGGAGGCGCATTGCTTTTATTTACATTTGCAAAGCCGCGGCCGCAGGAACAGCCCACACCGATCCGGCCCGTAATGGCCCCTGCGCTTTATGCCAGGGCGATACAAGGCTTTACTCAAGCGTCCTCCGCGCCGTTTTGTTATTCAGGGCGATAACCATCGCCCCGAATCGCCACACACAAAGGCCGCCGGGCCCCGTCCGGGCTCCCCGCACCGCGGCGGCACAAAGGGAACCATCTCGCCGCGGCCCTTCCCCTTCACCGCCCGGCGCCCNGACGTTAGAAGGGGATCTGGGGGGTACACCCCGCTTTGTGAGGGGAGGGGGGCTCAGGGCCCCCCCCCTCAGAGCAGGGCTGCCCGTCTCTGT
>VXBO01003384.1:702025-738521 GCA_013400135.1 Rhinoptilus africanus
CCCCGGGGGCCGGCCGGCAGCGCCGCCAGAGGCAGCGGCGGGCGCGGAGGGAGAGGAGCCCTTCCCTCCTTCCTTCCCTCCCACCCCTCAACTTCTGCCTCTCCCCGATTTTCCTCCTCCTGCCCGGGATCGCCTCCCCCTCCCCTGCTCACCCCCCAACCCCCCCGCGCAAGTAGGTGTCTCAAACTTCCATTGTATACCTGGGAATTCGCTCCTCCATACTCCAGGCGCCCAGCCTGGGTTTTGGGGTGTTTTTTTTGCCGGGTGTGTGTTGGGGGGGTGGAGCGGGAAGACTATTTCTTTGTGAGTCAAAGATGTTCCTGGAAGAAGGATTTGTAGTAAGTGGCTCATGGGGCGGAGGGGGGGGGGTTGTTAATGAAAAGTTTATTGATCCGTTTTGCCAGTTTTTGTTTCGTTTACCTTTGTCTTTCTAAAGACTAAACCCTTTCTGATTATTTCTTTGGCATCGTGTTTCTTTCTCTCCTTTTAAAAAAAATTTTTTTTAAGAGGAATAGGAAGTTTAGAAAATAATTAAATAAGCCGCAACTGACTTCTTAAGCAACAAAAGACGTTGCCAAGCGAGGACAATAAAATTCTAGAATATCTAGAGATTAAATTTCATTCCTGTTCCGTGATACCCGCTGGACTTTCTGTTTCTGGGTGTGGGATTTTTTTTTTGTTTGTTTGTTTGTTTCCCACACAGAAAACCTGCAGCCAAAGTAAGGTCTGTATGTACTCTAATGAGCCATCCCATAAAATGTGTTGTGTGACTCCCTGTAAGTATTTGAATTGAAGTATAATAGTTTTGAAGTGGTGGTGAACAAAAATCTTTATGTTGGGTTATTGATCTGGTGATGAAAGGCGTTTGAATTTGAAAGGGGTTTAGTTTAGGGGTTTTGTGTGTTTAAAGGTTTTTTAAGGCAACATTTTTTTTTTTCCATTTCTGAAATGACCTTGAGAGCTCTAAAACTACATCAGTTTCTACCAGTGGGTTGGAGGGGGGAGGCAGTAGCAGAAGGATCTAGTGAAAATCGAAAATAGAAATAGGAACTGAAGTAGATGCAATGAAATGTTTTCTTATAGAAGTATGTGAAAAGGGAAGTTTTTGTAAGAATGTGTGAAAAAGAAAAAGAGGGAAATAACGCAGTTTCAGATGGAAGGAGAGAGGGGGAGCATATCATTCTTCACATTTTATTAGGCCCTGAAATGCAGGAGTGATATGATCTGGAAGACACAGAAATAAAACGCCTAACTACAAGTTGAATAGCAGGCATTGACTTGCTGACCGATGCTTACATGCTTGTTGGTTGGTGGGGGCTGGTTTTGTGTCTGCAAAGGTATCAGAGCACAGTGCGGTGACAATGGCTTGCAAATGCTTTAACGCCATGTTTTTTATTGCTCTTAGGAGCTCTTATTAACTGTAGGTTTGGGAATACGACTAATACTTTAATTTGCGATGTCCACACTAAAGTTTAAGCCTTTCCTTGGATAATATAAAGGGACAGTTTCAAATAAGTAGGATAAACTGCATTCTTTGGCAGAGGGGGAGGGAAGAGGGAAAGGGTGGAGGAGGTTTTTTTTTTTCTTCCCCTTTACTAGTTCTGTAACTGAGTCAATATTTTAAGATCTGTAGCAGGAATGTGGCTTTGTGATCACTAATCTTTCTCTAACGTATTTTTTTAATGAGCAATATCGTAATTCTGTGCAAAATATCTGCATTTTATATCTCGCCGCTCGCTCTTGAAAGCAGTATGAGTTTTCAAGTTTTGTCTTTAAGTTTTTTGGATGATGAATATGAAAAACAAATAACTTTGGAAACATGGTTATTACAGTGATTATTGATTGGCTTGGCCTACAGCCAAGCAACTCTTCTGCATGCACCAGAGTCGCTGATTTATATTCTATAGATTCTTTTTCGTATGTTATCCTTTTTTGAATCGTTAAACAGTATATGTAGCTATTTAAGAACTGTAGATCAGTTTTTAGTTAAGGTTGTTCAATTATGTCTTCATCGCTTTGGAGTTGGTTGAATGACTTGACATGAGATTAAGCACAACAAAAGAAAAGGCAGGGGAACAACAGCTGCCTTCCAGTACCAGAGCACTAGTGTTCTTAGCAGTTCAGCATTTTACCTTTTAGTATTACGTGGTGTCAGGTTTAAATGTTAATATTTATATTCGTGTTTACAAGAACCTTAGGCATTCTGATAAAACATCAGACACTCGAATCCTGGATATTCGTGTTTTGGGGTTGTTTGGCTCTTGCATTTTTAAGAAAATTATCTTAAGATCTGATACTGAGGAGTGAATTGATCTCATTAACTTTTCAGGCAAAAGTAGCAAACAGTCACCACTAGTTTGTACTTGTTTAGTTACTGTGTGGTAAGAACTTTAAGGTGTGTCCTTAATGGCAACTGACGATTCTTGCTGCGAAGCCTTGTTTATTTTAGGTAGATGTTTTATACAGAATTTCCAGTGGGACAAATTACTACACTGACTGCACTTATTCTTTCTGAAGACTGGCTGTAAGCATAAGAGAATAATTTTGCCATGCTGCAATCAGTGTATATTTAAAAATTGAAGCCATTAAGTTTTGCTGTGTATTTTGAGGCTTTTCCTACTTCCTTTGTTTAAACATTCTTAAACTGTGCATATCATATATGAATTTAAAAGATTCATGTGGCACTATTGGGGCCGAATTTAAATTTAAAATGAATACCTATGTCCTGGTTGATCAAAATAGAAAAAACATTTCTTTAAATAAGTGGATGTTTTCTGGTTTTGAATGTGGTAAGAAGGCTATATTTGTATCTTGTAAACAAAGTTTCATATTAAGTAGTCTTTAGAGAATGGCTTCCAGGCTTTGGATTAGAGGATTTTTTTTCTTTCCTTCATTTTAAGTGGAGAACGTTTTTTGGTTTTGCTTTGTTTTGGTGTAGGGGTGGTCAGAGCAAAATTGAGGGTAGGGACTAGAAAGAGGAAGATAATAAACTTTAGCACCTTTTAATCAGACTGTCTCACACAAAAGATTACTTCATTTTGGTTTCCCCTTTTGCTAGATCACACTCAAAAAATTCCCTTTTGAGCACTTATTTCTAATCTTCAGAACGTTTCTTCTCGTTACTACTCTATTTTCATTTAGAATTATGTTGATAAATATATTTTATACGAACAAAGTGCCAAGTTATTACAGTGATCAGGGGGAAATAGTTTTTAAAGGGAACTGAGGGTTTCACTCAGACTTTCAAAACTGTGATTACAAGAAACTTTTAGTTACAAAAATCTGAGAGTGTGTAATTAAGAAGCTCTGGGGAAATGCTAAGTAAATTTTAGCTTCCCTTTGTTCTTTGGGACTTTTTGTTGTCCCACATCTTCCTAAGCTGAATCTTGATTAGGAATTCATTGTCCTAGTAAAAGATTCCATACACTGTATATGTAAATACCTCCCTCTTTCCTGTGTTATGAAATGCTGTAACTACCGCTGGCATATGGAAAGAACAGGCCCCCCCTTCCCTAAGGTAAAATGGGCTAAGCTTTCTTTTCTTTGCAAGAAGCTGAAAGAAGAGTTTGACCTTTGAACTCGCCCTCACACTTCCACACTGCTTTCAGGATGATTAAATAACCAAGGATATTTGCCTGTGTCTTATGCTTATTTATCTCACTTAAAATGTTCTAATACTTAACTGTTGAGGTATTGTCTTTAAATATAGCAAGACAGTGCATTTCAGTTACAGCAGGGCTGCCATTTGCCAGCTCAGCCCTCTTATTTTTGAGACTCTTGATTTAGAACATCAGCGTTCCAATCAGATAATCTTTCCACATCTCATAACTACATTAATTTCAAACTGCTATTTACTTTTAATGGACTTTCAGCCGTTTCTGATGACCTTTGACCCCCTGTTTTAGAGGTGACTTTAGTAACAAAAAAGTTTTTCTTTCTGTTGCGTTAATATGATCAGGGGATTCTGCTGACTACTGTATGCATGCTTTTAGAGAGATGTGACTCATACCACAAGAGATTTGCAACTGAATACAAAAGTAAGGAAAAGGATATGACCAAGCTATGTAAGATTCTCAGTATGTGTTATATTTGAGGATTAAAAAACCCAAATACACTTTTCCAGGCTAAACTTACCTAGGTTTTTACGCCCCTCCAAACAGAGAGCTACTCTCAAAACAATTTGCTTTTAGAAATGAACCTTTTATTTTTCAGTAAAATTCCTGAATAATCTTGTTTTGTTGCTGATGAAAACTTACTTACGCCAGTCCTGGGTGTATGTCAGTGAGGAAAAAAATACTAAAACTTCTACTGTTATAATCATATGACTTTGGTCAGAGCATAGTTTATAGCTTATCATAAATCTAGGTCTTTGGAGTCTTCCTCCTTGTTTTTTTTTTTTTTTTAAGGGGGCAGCAAGATAAGTGATATGATAGAACAGACTTTCAGTTTCAAAGTACAACAATGTATGTGCTGGGCCAAAAGAGAGAGTTACAAATCAGGAATATAGGTGACATACTTGTTTCGAAATATGTCTTTGAGTTCGTTGCAGAAGATGGAATTGGTTATCAGACTGTCTTGTGAATTTCAAGAGAAAGTACAAGAGGAAGTGTGGTTATAATATGCAGGAAAATCTATGTGTATCAGTGTGACTTAAAGGTTTGAGCAGAAACCCATCCAAGTATAAGTGAATAATTGACTGGATGGTGATTTTCTATGTGCTGAAGATTTTATGTAACTAAAAGTATCAAAGTCTGAGTTTGTTTATGCGCAATGGGTACACTTGCATTTTTCAGTGTAATAAAGCAAGTACAGTTTACCTCGGACATAAACTACATCAGGGAAATTAAAAGCCCTTGTATTGTGCTTGCACTTTATCATGATAGTTGAGAACTGGTTTGGTGAAATCCTTGGGGTTATGTCAGCCTCTCTTTCTTCTGGTACACATGTAGGAAGAAGCAAATTAGATTTACTCCCAAGACTGTGATGTTTAGTACATTGTAAGGAAAATGGATGTAAAGGTGCTCTGGAGTAGCCACAATTTCTCTTTACATTTAATGTTTGTTTCTAGTATTTTTTTTTCTTATGGTATTAAAATTTGTAGATGAAACTACCGCCTGTTGGGAAGGTCAGTTTCTTGTGGATGCTAATTCTCTTTTCTAGGACAGTTTGTCACTGTGAAGCTCAGTGTGTTGGACTACATCATTGCATACATCCCTTCAGTCCACTAGTGTGAGATAATGCAATGCTAGGCAATTAAAAAGGTTTAGTCTCCATCCGTCTCTGTGGGCCTCTGGAAGATCTCCCACCTGCATGGAAGAAAGGAGGCAGCTATTTGAAGCGTCTATTTCTAGCACTTTTCTATTTTAGTATCTTCAGATGTTAGTCCAGGGGATGACTTAAGTAGAAGTAAATGTCTTTTCCTCAGACTGTGTACCTTTTTCCATCTTTCAAGACTGATTTTTGCAAATACATAATTGTGGATATGTTTGAAAGTGACAACTTCAAAGTCAGCCCTCTGCAGAGGGGAGGGATGAGAAGTTTCTGCTTTTTCTTCCAAGATGCAGGCGTTTGCACTGTATTGGGTAAGAATTAGATTCAGAGTTTAAATCAGGTGAGAGCACTGGGGAAGATTAATGATCTTAACAAAGTGAACTCTTTGGAAGTGACTACTTCTCTCAAATTCAGGAATGGTAAAAAAACCCTCTTTTCCTGTTATTTCACTTATGCTGCCCAAAGGGATGCAACTTGCCTATAATTGCTACAGAGGAACTCCTGGCTCTTGAGTAATAAAGAATTAAGTCTAATTTGGTAAACTCTGAATTTACCACTTCTTTGTAGTTGTGGCTGCTGTAGAGACCTAACATCTTTCTGCCAAGAAGTAGAAAAGTCAAATTTGCTTTTAAGGTCTCTGAAAACACCTTCTTTCAAATAAAAACCAAGACTAAACATTTAGGGCAGTCTGTGTAAGGTGAGACTGACTCAACAATGAAAATGTATCATTCACTCCACCAAGAGAGTCTTTACCTGCTGTGGAGAGAACAATAAACTGTTTTGTAAGGTAAGGGGTCATTGCCAGTTTAAGTGCATGTAACTTCTTGATTTAATGAAGTTGCATCATCTTATAGCAGTAGTGAAGTGTGTCCTTCTTTAAAATAGGATCGCTCTTGTGTCTCTCGGCCTTTCTACGACAGGTACTGGCCACTTCATATTGTCTAAAGTACACTTTGGTTTTGTGGTTCCTGAGAAATTCTCTCCTAACCAGAGGGGGGAAAAAACTTGGCTGTTAGAGCAGTCCTCCTGAACTTAAAAAGTCAATACTTATTTGTAGCACTTCCTCCTTTAATGCCAAGAATTAGTCTCTTTTATATTTGCTCTTGCTCAGTGGAGGAAAAACATGTGCAAAATGATGCAAGCTTATATGTTCTCTGCTTTAAAAGGCATAATTACATCTTTTGATAGAAGAGGCATTCAGTTCACTGAGGAGACACATTCAGCTCATCCATCCTCTGCCAAAACACTCTAGACATATAGCCTTAAAGAAAAAGGGTCTCCACAGGAAAAGGTTTTTTAGAGAAAGGATATCCTTTGTTTCTATTAGTATAGATGTCTGAAATGGGGGGAGGGAGTTTTCCTAATATTGTTCATTATTAACTACTAGTTATTTTCCACTGGTGATTAAAATCCTGTTTGCTAGACTTCAGGGGAAAACAACTTGCATGTATGTCTCTCTTATCTGACTACAAAAGAGCTTTCAATTTCTAAAGCGTTTGTGGAGAAATGCCTGGATAATAACATTCTTGCGTTCTGGTGCATATGTCTCTGTTTCTTCAGTTCTGTTTTTATAAATTAGTATTGTTGCATTGGGAGGCTCTGTAGTGTTGTTAGAAGGGACTGTAACTGAAGAAAACAGAGTAGCCTCTCTCTTAGAGAGGATAAAAAGATAAGCCATGAAAACCCCTCTAAGAGTTTAAGTTTAGGATAACCTTGAAAACTTCAAGCCTGAAGGATGAAGACTAACAAGGGGGCTTAAGTTTGCAGATTTAGGGAGGGGAAATTCCAATTTGGGGTCATCTTTTATGTTCTCTTTTCAACCTGAACCGTCTTCGTTTTGATCTTTCCTGCAACTGAAACAAACAACTCTCTTCCTCCCCTTCCTCCCCCTAAATCTCCATTTCCTTTAAAGGTACTCGTGTTAGTTCTTTATCAGACTGAACTGTTAACAAACTAGATTTAAAACCATTTTTTACTTGAACACTTGGTACAAAACCATGTGTGGATGAGAATGTTAGGTGTACTCACGTGCCCCTGCATTAATAAAGAAATACTGGGTTGTTGTGTTAAAATGATTTACTGTTAAAAGATAGAAGGGAGTAGCTCTTCCCTTCCCTAGAAAGCAATAGAACGCACAGTAATGAAGGGTAAGTTATTGGCTCCATGTAGTGTTATGAAGAAAAGCTGACTCTTCTGCAAAATAATGGTTTACTTGTGCTGACTTTATAGCTTTCCAGTGTTTTAACTTAAGTCATAGGCAGATGGGCAGTTGTACTTTTTCAGAAATAAGGTCACAGTCTATGCAGCAAATAGTGTGTCATCTTCCCTAGATTTAGGGGCTGCCCTTCCCTCAAATTGGGATAGGAAAGACTTTTTTGTGTAATACAGGAAAACACCGTATTTGGTGAGGTGTGACATGTATGTGTTTCTTCTTAAATGGAGAAAGGAAGCTATGTGGTTGCCATAAAGCCCGTAATACCTGTATAAACAAACTTTAAATTTTGTGCTGTGGATATCTGGAAATCTAACTAATGTTTTTGAGCAATTCAGAAATTAGAACTTCCCTTTCTGACTAAACATAGGAGCCTGTGAAGGCCACAGCACACCAATAGTGCTGATATAATGGAGCTGTTGGCACTGATGGCTTCTGCGAATGCTACACACACAACCCAGGACACTACAGGTACTATCTCCAGAGCCTGGAGCTCTTGAATGTTGTTAGCAACTGCATAGGGGATGGTATTTCTGCTTAATATCCTGTATGTGTACTAGGTGTGATGCAACTGGCTTAACTTTATGCAATGATATATATGTATTAAAAAAAAAAAGATGCTCTAAATAACCTAAGTTCTGCCTCATCTCGGGCTCTTACTTGAGAATTTGAAGTTGTATTTACTGATGCGTGAGCTACTCTGCCTGTACCTGAATATAGATCTGCCCAGACAAAATAGATTATGTCCATGAGGTAGTTTTTATTTTTGGTCTCAATGAGGAAAAAGTATGTTAACTGTTTCCTTTTATTTATGTTCATTAGATAGAGCTGGAACAACTATTCTGAACAAGCTAAACTTTTGGCTTGAAATAAAGAAACAGATTTTATACTGCTGATTCCTTATTGGAAACCACAAGTTATTTAAACACCTTTTCATTAGCAATGCCAGAGAGCAACAACCTGTTCTGAGGTATAAACATACCAAGAGAAAATAGTGTTTCATGTAAAATCACTTTTAATATCCTGAAACTTCTTGAAACATGAGTAAAACTGAAGATTTATTTTTTTTAAGTGGAATTGAGAGTTATGTGCAAGTTTCTCAAGTCAAATAGACACAGTAATAATTAAGGTAGTTAATACGCAGCAGCTGGTGCTCTGGTGAGTTTTAGAGTGTGGCTTTCTCATTCTTTGCTGGCACTGGATTACGTAGGACTTAAAACCTTGTAGAACCTTAGTAGGATAGAGGGAGAAGCTCTGGTCATCTATTAAATGGTGCCTTGAATTTAAGGATCTTCTGACAGTTGAGGTATTTATGTCAGAGTAGGTTTGTTCTAGTATACTGAAAAGTAACTAGGTATCATATACTTAGTTGTGACTCTTCTATTTTCTCACTTCTGTTTTTAAGAAAGTGTTGCAGCAACTGGGTTAACTTCTGTAATTGTTCCAGCTTGCTTTTTACAGTTTAACAGTAGTTTTGCTAGCGCAGAATTATCGAGGTGTAGTTGTTTTTCCTGGTACTGGCTATGCAACTTGTATTCCCAGTGCTCTGTAGTGTTTAAAATGGGAAATTCAATGGTTAGACTTTGCTATTCTCTGATAGGTGTGTCTAGAGTTTTTATTACATATTCATGGAAATTTTGAAATGCAGGAAGTAGAAATGCAATAAAATTACTATTGATAGGTCATTTCCCAAAGAAATCTTTGAGACTGTAATATGTCATCTTTGGTTGTGTAATTTAATAAAAATAAATTAAACTACAGGCACCTAATTAAAATTTTCTCTGTTTTAATAATCCATTTATATGCAGCAGCTTTTTGGTGTGGTTCTTAGGTTGTGTGGCAAGTGCAATGAAAACAAGATGTTCTCATCTGTCCAGTTCAATCTTTATATATGTTTTGTGGTGTTTATAAATATAATGGGTATCACTGCAAACCTGTTGAAATATTTGGCTGGAGGCCACATAGCCAAATACGATTTGGTTGTGGACTGAAGTTTGCTAAATGCTCAGGCTCTGGAGTACTGGGGAAATAAAGTACAAGAATAGATGTCATCCTGCAGTTGAGAAGAACTTGCCACTTCTGGACAGACCACTCTGGGACATGTCCAGGTGGGCTGAGCAAGACAGGTTCCCCCTGATGGGCTCAAGGCAGTTGCAGCAACCCCTGGAAGATGTGAGCCCTGGCCTGTGGCATGAGGTGCGCGTTGGCATTTACAAACTGAAAGGGGAGTCGGAAGTCAAGATTTCTTGACTCATTTTATTGTGAGGAGAGAGAGTCATTCTTTATTTTCAACCTTGAGTTAATCTGTAGCAAATGTGTCGCTTTTCAGCGATTGGAAGGATTTCCTGTTTTGTTCTGTTCCTTTACTCAGTATCTATGACTTATACTGGTGTGTTGCTTCTATTCTTTCGTCTTTTGACAGTTAAAGACAACAGAAGAAACACCAGGTACTGTATTTTTTTTGTTGAGGTAATAGACCTTCAGCCACAAATAGTTGCAGTGCTCGTCAGAACTGCTGGTTGTCCACTTTCCCAAGGAAGCAAATAGTACAGAACTAAGGTGACTCTTGACAGTTTTGCTGCTGCCTACAGGATTTTGAATACCAGGAATGTAATTAATCAGCAGTTTTTGTCCTTAAATCCAGGGCATAATAATATCTTCACTAGGAAGAAAAGTTTGTTAATAATGGTTAAAATCCTAGTGTAGATACTCAGTTGTAGTTTCAGCATGTGTTAGTTTGTTGAAACAGTGTCAAGTCATGCCTACTTGTAAAAGCCATATATCTAATCAGAGTGAAGCGTATAATCACCAGATACAAAAATAAGACCAGAGCTTTGTAGCTCACCTTTTGAGTCCAGTAGTAATATCTTTTTTCCTTCTCAGTTTAAATATAGTTCTTTCTAGTTGCATCTACAGTTCTCTTCAGAAATGCTACCTGCAATTTTTTTTTTCAGTCTGTGGGTACTATCTCCTGTATATGATGGCATATCCGAGAACAATAGTTGCTTGAACTGCAAATAGGCATTTTGGATTCCTAAAACAGGAATATCTTGCTTTGCTTTGCAATGCTGACTAGAGGATGAGCTGTGGCCAGTTCTTCAAAAGTGTTCAGAGTCTCCTATTAAAAACAGTGAAAGTTTGAAAAGCATTCAGCATTTCATGCAGCTTGGTGGAGCTGTGTAAAGTACTTTGAAGAACCATGGAAGAAGGCTCCGAAGGTCTTGTTCAAACCAATTGATACCTAATGCAATTTGGATCCAAATTGCTGTTAAACTCCTCTCGTTCATCCATGTGTTAAAGTTATATGTTCTCTATTTATATGTGCAGTTGTGAGGACAGGTTTAGTTTTTTTAGACAGCTGAGAAACACCTGCTTTGATACGTTTAAGTGAGATGAGATTGAAACAGACCTGTTTTCAAAGGGTTTACCACAGAAGATGTTATTGATTGATTGAGGTGGATTTTTCACACATCAGTGACCAAACTAGAGCCTTCCCTGGATTTGATCTATGCCTATCCTTATTCTAATAAATCTTTAAGCATGTGATTGGAGTAGAACTGTGTGCAGTGGTCCCAGTTACAAGGGCGTCTATTCTACCCTCATCTCATCCAAGAATGCTGTGGACAATAGGGGACTGAGTGTGGATTTCTGCTGGTTTTTATCTGACTTCATTCTTGTTACTTTATTGTGTATAATTTGTAATGCCACAAATTGGGGAGTGCAATAAAGCATAATCAGCTTTTTCTGTATTTTTAGGCACCAGCAAGGAAATAGTTGATAATTAATCTCAACAGTTCAGTACGTGGGACTTTAGGCATTCTAGCATTTGGCTCTGACTGCATACCCCAGAAATGCCTCTGGCCGTTGCATAGGATGATTCTTATACCTATTACTGCGGAGCGCTTAACAGTGACTCTGAATGTAAAGGCATTAAACTCTTTAAGTTTGTTCATTTTTTAAATTTTGCCTGGATGTTCATTATAGGTGTTCAGGAGTCTTTCAATGTTGATGTTAATTTTTGGGTTGCAGATAAATTATTTTCAGGCAGATAGTCACCATTCATGCACATGAACTTTGCTGAAGCATGTTATCCTGTTGTGTAAAAAATACTTCTTAAAACTGCTGTAGAAATAGAACAAAACGACAAGTTGAAACATGAAGTAAAACATGCGAACCAACACCCTTTGATATGTTTTTCCTGATGTTATAAAAAAGGGAAGGCTTTTTGAATACTTCAGCTTCAAACTTTTGTTACAGCTTCTCCACCTGCCTGTAGCGGGGGAGTGAATGCTGGAAAATCAAAAGTCAATGGGGAAGGTAGAAAGGCAAAAGTGGCAATAGAAGCAATTCAGAAGTGTCGCACCAGGGACTAAACCTGCCTATTACAAAAGATTTGTCGAGTCGTTATTCAGAGAGGAAGGGTTAATCGTGGCAGTGATAAAACTGAAAATGAGGATAAAGGGCGTAGTTGGAAAAGAGACTGACTGCAGAAAGTCCATGTTTTGTTGCTATCAACTTGTCAGACAGTGGCTTTTCCCCTCTTACATTCTCTACCCTACTCCCCAGGATTCCTCCATTCATGTTTAACTTAGCATATGATGAGTCTTTGGTCCAGTCCTGAAACATCTTGGGTTTAGAAAGCTAGAGTCTTCTTGCTGTTAGATTTGATCATTGTCTAGACCTGGATTAGAGGATTGGACAATACAGACACTAAGCCTGGGAGATAGAGGAAAAAATGGAAGACTAGCAACTGGCAAAAATAGTTTTATTCTGTGTTAGCATTCTGGTGGGGTGTTTTTACCTGTCTTCGCTAGGACCCAGGACCTTGTCTGCATGATGGTGGCAAAGGAGCTGCCAACTTGTCAAATTTAAACCAACGAGTATTCTCAGGGCCAGCCTGTAGTGCAGTGAATGATAAAGTGTTTGAGATGTTGGATCTGTTACTCTTAGCGATGTGTTGTCGTGTTCCCTTTCCCAGGTGGTTATCTTGCTTGGGCTTGACTGTTCTGTGGTAGGTAAAGGTATCCAATATAGTTGAAGGCATCATATCAAACCGTGGGTCTATAGATAGAGATAGTTGCCTTTTTGCTTCAGCTGGTTCAAGGTCCTGCCCTGTTAACCTTCCATGGCTGTCAGAAATACTGGTCACCAGCAGATGACCCTACAGGAGTGTTTTCTGCAAATATGTTTGGGCCACTGAGTTGTACAAACAGTTAAAGTTCTGGTGGCTGATTTCTACTGAAATGGTTGAAGATTTAATGGCTTAAGACCACCTTTTTCTGTCCGAGTAGCACCACTGATCAGAAAAGGCTGGAGGAAGTAACCTCAGCTGCACAGGTAGCCATGTCTCTACCTGCCACAACTGCTTGTCATCTGTTGCCTAAACCTATTACAGGGTTGTGTTTGAATTGTTATCCTTTATTGGCTGAAATGAAACATTTTTCTTTTTTTTTCTTCCAAATAAAAGCAAGGCAGAGGTGGAAGTTGAGATGAATTTTAAAACCCTACTTTGCCCATATGTCTTCTGCTGTAAGAGTTGGCGAGCATATTGTGTTTTGAGGCATATTAATTCAAGTAGTGTGAATCACTGGCCAGCTGTCTTTTATGAAATAATTTGTGAAAGTTTGGGTTAAATTTTGAATGGATTCTTTTCATTAGATATTCATGTATTTGGAAATGTGCCTCATGGCAGAATGATTCCTTTTCAATTTATATGGTCTTGTATTAGTTTGGAGGACTCTTCCTTTACCCCCAAAAATTATCAAGCAGAGTCCTGAACTCCACAATACTATAATTTGCTGACCCAAAGAGTGGTGGCTATTAATTGCTGCTAGCAGACATAACTCTTACAGACTTAGAGATTTAAATTGGAGTTGTGACTAACTATATTATAACCCCTTTTAACCTTGCTGAATCTTAAACCTTCCTTTTTGAGTATACTCAATTGAGCACATTTTTTTGTTGCACACAATTTAAAATTAGAAGTGTTTCCTTTTTAAGTGTCATAGTTGGCCTCATGGATTACTTAAATACTAAACTACTGTTCAAGAAAGAGTATCACTAGTTTATTTCAAACTTGGAGATGATCTAATTGTACCATACCCGAATTGTGTCACAGAGGTTGTAAATCCAAGTTGTCTAGTTTTGGGTTAAAAAAAAAGTCTTGCTCAACAGCCTTTAGGGAACAAACAAGTAAAGTTTTACTGTGCCTCTAAACACTGGGCTCACAGGTTCGAGGAAAGGCTTGCTGCATTCAGTTGTTATGTGTTCGGCGGTGTATGTATTGAAATTTGATTTCAGCAGCTTTACGTAACTGGGTAAGAATAGGTTTAGAATAGATAGTGGACAAAGTATTGCTTTTCTATGGCAATCTTAATACAGAAGCCCAGCTAATGGAATGCAGGAATGTTCAAGACCATACTTTTTCGGCTGTGGTAGGTAGAAGAGTCACCAGAGTGCCTTCTAGCTGTCCTTCCGTCACTATTTAGTAAAAGTATACCATCTGTATTGAAAAGCATTTGATAGTTCAATAAGCCTAATGTTTTCATTATTTGGGAGACAATACTTTCCTTTTCTCTTAAAAAGACAGACTGACTGACTATTTTCTCTCTTCCTTAGGTGCTGGAATTCTTTGTGGCGCTGAACTTGTCCTTTAGCGTATTTCGCCCAATGCAACTATTTGAAATGTTTCTACAAAACTAAGTGCAACTGACTGTTTCTACAGACTTGAAGAAATAGTTAAAAAAACCCTCATTCCGTCACTGAGAGAACTGGTGGATACACTTGCAGTGATGTGTGAACACAGATAAAAAGGAAAAAGAAATAATTTTTTGCTTGTGGAAAATTTTTTTTTCCTGGCAGAGCTCTTTTAGCAGACTTGTAAGCACATGTTGGAGTACTTTACAAGTGTCCTTACTGCGATCGGTGAGCATCCCCAAAGAACTGAAACCTTACATTAAAACACGTAATAGGGAACAGAACGTAGGAAACATGCCAACTCAGCCTCTCTTGGCATACATGGATGGACCGGATGGAATAGCCAGTACCGTTGGTGCACAGATGGAGAATAATGATGCCTCAATGACAATAAAAGGAACAAACACAATTTCTTACAAAAGCTTGCAAGAAAAGTTTCTCATGCAAGCTGAGGGATGCATGCCTCTGGACTGCATGTTTTGTGATGAGACTTTTAAACATCCTGAAGAACTTGGTAAGCATGTTTTAACTCAGCATAGGCCCACTCTTTGTGAACCAGCTGTCCTGCGTGTTGAAGCAGAGTATCTTAGTCCTCTAGATAAATGTCAAGTAAGAACAAACTTGCCTTCACCAAACAACGAAAAGGACAGTGAAGAACTTAGTTGTGAAGTCTGTGGACAAACATTTCATGAGGCTTTTGATGTTGAGGCACACATGAAAAAGCATAAAGATTCTTTTATGTATTGGTGTAATGTATGTGGAAGAAGATTTAAAGAGCCGTGGTTCCTCAAAAATCACATGAGAACACATACTGGAAAGCCTGGTTCTAGAAACAAGCATCAACAAGGTTCTGAAACCCCCATAACAATAAATGAGGTGGTGCAGGAGCATGTAACTGAAAATGTAACATCACCTTACAAAATTTGTATGGTTTGTGGTTTCCTATTTCTCAATAAAGAGACTCTAATTGAGCACAGTAAAGTGCACACCAAAGAATCAGTACCCAATGCTGAAAGCCCCCAAGTGACTGCTGAACCTAATGCAGAAGAAACGTCTCAAAGAGAGGAATTTTTTAGATTCTTGAACTTAAGACCAAACTTGGTTCCAGAACATAACAAATCACAAAAACCTGTGAAATGGATAGCTGAACTGGATCCTTTCAACACATATCAAGCATGGCAGCTGGCTACCAAAGGTAAAGTTGCAGTTGGCCATGGCCAAATTAAAGAACCCGGGCTAGAAGGAAGTACAGACAATGATGATTCATCTTCTGATAAAGAAGAACTTGGTGAAATTTGGAATGCAAATAAAGGTAGCCATACTGAAACTACAGGGAAGTCAAAAGTAAATAAAAACAGCAGTTATACAGGGAATGGTAACTTATCCCAAGACAAATTGAAACATCCCAATGGTGAAGTGCCTTCTATGGAGATGGATTCTAAATTGTCTCAGAACAAAGAGAAACCAACACACTGTTCAGAGTGTGGTAAAGCCTTCAGAACATACCACCAGCTAGTCCTTCATTCCAGAGTTCATAAGAGAGACAGGCGGACTGATGGAGAGACTTCAGCTTCTTCGAGGACCTGTTGTGCTGATATGATGGCAAGTCTGGATGAAAATGGAGCAGGAGAACGAATAGAAGGAGGCTCTGAAGATGGATCTGAGGATGGGCTTCCAGAAACGCTTAATTTATGTGAGTAGCATTTTGAGCATGTAAGTTTCAAATTGCTGATACTGTATTGTTTAGGAACTGTTTTAGAGCCAAAGAATGCATCTTGCCTTTCTCAGGTATCCTTTCAAAACTTCACCAGAGGTATGAAATGTTGGGGGGTGGGGGGGAAGGGAAAAGAGAAAAATAAGAAGGAAAGAACTGTTTTGAGACCTTTGAAGTTGTGTTGGGCCTTCTAGCAGTTGTGATTTGGGTTACTGGAATCATTGAAATTATTTTAATAATCAGTCTAGGAAAAGTCACTGTTTACTTCCACCACCCTTCCCAGCCCCTGTACCTGCAATAGCAAGATTCTTACTTTACTGGATGCTTTTGAGTGCACATTCTTGTCCAGCACATGTCTTCACAAACTTTTTCTGAAGAAATCATTGCAGTTTCACTTTTTTCCTGCATCTTGTAAGGACAGAAAATGTCCGGTGCTCAATACCAGCAGTTAAAATCCTGAGAAGTAAGGAATAATTCTAAACTTTTTAAAATCAAACTGCAGGTTGTATGTTTCTTCTGAACAGTATGTAACTTAAAGGCCTAAATATCAGAACCAGCAATTTAAAATTAGTTGTGTTAAGGAACATGCATGCATGTGTATGCAGACATCATGTATGTAAGAGTGGTATATATTTAACTCCTCTTCCTGGAAGGATTGCTGGCAGTTCTCTTTGAGTAGATGGGCTCCTGGTTACCCAGGATTAATTCTGCATCTCACTGTGTCTTAGAAAAAGTGATGCTGAATCATTCCTTAATTGAAAAAGATAGCATGTCTGGGGGCAAAAAGGAATAGCAAAAAGTCTTCTAACTAATCTACACTCTTGTGTGTGAAATGCTTTGAGTCTGCATTTAAAGAACAGACACTTGCATAATCTCAAGAAAAGACAACGTACAGAATGTCCCAGCACACATGACTGACTTTTCCATTTCTGGTAATGTGCAGCCCTTTATTTTGCCTCCAGTAACAAAAGGAATGGAATTATTACCTAATGTTAACTTGCTTGTTTTGTTTCTCAGCGTCTTATCCCAAACTACAACAGCTTTCATTGGGAGATGCTGAGTCATGCTTGTTGAGACATTATCTGGTTGTTATAAACAGCTATGGCTTGGCTTACCCATGGTTCAGCCATACTTAGCATTGCCAGTATAGAAGCTTTCCAACACGTACGAACTTCAGAGAACCTTTTTAAAACTATCTATTATGTATCTAACATCTTAGTCAAGCAAAACGTCTCCTTCCTTCTCTTCCCACTGAAGCTTTCTAGTCAGCTGTAATTTGGATGTTTTACTGAAGTTGTCTTGATGTTTTTTCCATTCAACCTGACAAAGAAATGACGTTGGTTTGAATGGTGTATTGTGTGTGTGCTCGCGTTCTCCTTAGCCATTATGCTGTGCCTGTCGCCCTCCAGTGGTAACTACTGCTGCCTGCACCCGAGAGGGAGTGTCCGATCCGTGCATTTGTTCCTTGAATTCGTGTTTCACGGAGTAGCAGCCCCTGTCACCTTCCTACTCCCCTATTTGTCAAAGCTTAAGCGTTAATGCTTGTAGTGAAACAAGATTACTCATTAAATCTAAGGATGTTGTTACATGGGCACGACACTCCGTTGATTAGCCCAGGAATAGCATTATTACAGTTAATAGGAAAATGCATCTTCCTCCCTGCCTCCCTCCCCAAAACACCTTTCTGTGTTTTGCTGCGGTGCACACAGTGGGTTTACAGTTTGGATCATCACACTCACGCTTACTAATTCAAGTGCTCCCTTTCATAAAAGAATGTAGTTTATAACCTGTATGAATTTTTGAGATGGGCCATTTGCCATCAGGTTGCTGTAGGTCAGTTAAGATTTCTTTTTTTACTTCTTCGAGAACTAGTTTTGCATCTTGTTTGTTCTCTGAGGCTCCTTCGTTACAGTCGCTAACCTCAGTGATACTTGATGCAGACAGAAACCTTTTTAACTGCTCTTTGATTGCTAAGTGTGCAGTGGTACAAAACAAGATACTTGTAGGCTGCAGGAGTTGATAACAGTTTATCATTCAGTGTTTTTCCTTAAAAGACAGTTAAGGTAGTTGCTTCTAGTTTTAAATGAGACTCCAAGTTTGAATTTGCTCTTCATAATATAGGTGTATTTTCTCCCAAAGATAAAAATGAAGATGGTTTGGAAAGAACAAAAGTTAAAAACCTTGGAGCCTCCAGAGAATGCAGCTATTGTGGAAAGTATTTTCGCTCAAATTATTACCTCAATATTCATCTCAGAACTCATACAGGTAAATGGGCTTCACCTTTGTGGGAGGGAAAGGAAGTCTGCTGCATACAGTTGGATGGAATGTTTGGTTCTGTTTAAGAAAAACAGAAGTTGCCTTCAAAATTATTATTAAGAACAAAGGTCTCAAATGCTTAAAAAAAATTCAGATTGAAATTTCTTACAAGGAATTATTTGCATAAGTATAAATTTCTTTGAATAGGGCTAATAACATTAAGTACTGTTAGGAATACAATATATTTAAACACTTAAATTCTTTCGGCTTTCAGCAGCCTAGCACAAAGTTGGTGGGTGGTTTTTTGCTGTGTTTTTGTTTTGTTTTGGGGTGGGTTGTTTGTTTTTAGATAGCCTGTTTCCCAAGTACTAAGTTGATTGTCTACCAGTTGCTGCTACCTGGGTAAAAAGCTGTGTCTTATTTTTCAGTTCAACGTTTTGTTTTCCACAGCCAGACAAACTCTTTCTCCTTCTGTGAATGTATGTCCCTGTTCCTTTTGAAAGAGTGCTATTTATAGATGAACTGTAACATTTGTGTTGTTGAATAGCATACTTGTGGTATGATCAAGGGCTACAAATTGTTGGAGTTGACCCACAGCTATACTTCTTGCTTATCTCTGCCAAACATATTGTCAGCTACCATCTCCGTACATAGCCAACGTGTGGAAAATATCTTCTTGTAGCCAGAAGATGTCACTGTAGTTAGTAAAAGCAGTAAGATGTAGTTGTTTAAATGACTTAGATCAGTTTGAGAGTTATGAGTATTTGGAAGGGGAAAGAAAAAATCTATTTTACCGTTTTGCAATCTACATTATTGCCTTGTCTTTACTTGTATTCAAGACTTTAAATCAAATTGTATCAAACTTACTGATAAAACTGTGTTTCAGGTGAAAAACCATATAAATGTGAATTCTGTGAGTATGCAGCAGCGCAGAAAACTTCACTGAGGTATCATTTAGAGAGGCATCACAAGGACAAGCAAGCTGATAGTGCAGCAGACGTGAAAAGTGACAGCAAAGTGTCATTACAGAGTCAGGAGACGGAGCTCTTGCTGGCTGCTGGTGGTGCTCAAGAAACCAAAAATTTGAAGAGGCTTTTTGATTGTGCCAAAGATGCTGAGGGCTGCCCACCTACCAAGCAGCAAAAGGAAGTTCTGTCCTTGAACAATGCAATAGGCAGCACAGTCCTTTTGAAAATGAAAAATAATTCTAGGGAATTGAACAAAGGTTCCACTTGTAACAATTCAAATAAAATACATGAGAATACGTCCACTCCTTACCTGGAAAAACTAAAAACTGAAAAGGAAACGAAGGAAGCTCAGCCTAGTGTTCCTCATAAAAGAGTGAGAAGGGCTTCTGTGACATCAGATGGAGATGACGTCCAGTATGTTTGTGCTTTAAAGGATGGAAAAAATGTGAACGATGTGCGAGAGTGCACTGAAAACTACAAACACAAGCCTGTGGTGGACTCTCAAGAAAAGCCTTTGAACTTATCTGTTGGGACTTCACAAGAATGTTCGGTGATTTCAACTAGAGGCCCGCTAGCACCCATCACCTGCCCATTTTGTACTTACAGAACATTTTACCCTGAAGTCCTAATGATGCACCAGAGGCTGATGCACAAATACAATCCTGACACCGTTAACAAAAATGGCTGTAGAAGCAAGGCTCTAGCTAAAGCCAGACGCACTGGATGCCCTCCAGCTCTGCTTGGTAAAGATGTGCTTCCTCTGTCTTTTAATTCTAAAAAAAGTAAGGCTTCCCCATCCACACAGCAAAAGCTGTTGCAAACAGGAAAAGCTAAACAAAGTCACCCTCCGCAGAACAAAGTCCCTCTCTTTTCAGTGACTGACTCGAGCAGCACAGCCCCGAGTAACCTCAAGTTTCATAAACAGCAAAGTAATATTGGAGCTCAGGCAAATAACTATAGACAACCTCAGCAAGAAATGCACTCCGTTTCCAGTATCTCTCCAGTATTGGACAGAGTAAAAAGACCTGAATCTAAAGTAAAAGCTCTGAGTGCCCCAGTGTCTCAGTCTGGTGTAGTAAGCAGCAGTATGAACGGGGCTCTCGACTCTCACCTAAATGAATCTGCCTGGCCTTGTCATCGAGGAAGAGACCATCTTTGTAGTAAATCTGTGAGCAGTGTAAATCTAGACTATGGTGAAACGTCTGCTAAACGAATGAAAACTAATCTGTTAGCTATTGAACATATGGACTCTCCAATGGCTAATTACAGAAGATATGAAATGAGCAGATCTCGTGTTGCAAACAGATATGCAAATCTGCTACCTCAGGAATGTTCTCGCACCAAACCTGCATCCTCTGTTTTGCCAACCAAACAAGGGCTTCTGAATTCAGATGATGTTGATCCTCCCAGTGTATTGACTGTTCTCAAACCTTACGAGCCGTATGGCTCTGGATCGCTTTACAGTTCTTGTGGATCTAGCAATGGCCAAGTAACCAGCTCTACAGTAGAAGGTACTGTATTTCCTTCCTAGTTCAATGTCTTGCACCATTACAAAGGAAGGTGAATGAAATATAAGTGCATACTCCCCTTGAAACAGAGAAAATAAAGCTGTACTTGGCATTTCACCAAGTCCAGTAATGCTTGGATCTTAAATTAAAAATCCAAGTTCAGCAAACTCCTGGCTTGGGGAATTAGAGATGGAAAGTCTGAATTTTAAAGAGGGATTTAAAGTTCCTCAAGTTCCCTCCTCCCCTCTGCCATGGGTCTCTGATGGCAAACATGTATTGTTTGCTCATCAGAGCACTCCAGACATGTTAACTAATACAGGATATGGAATGAGTCTTTCTGCTTAATGGTCTTGGAATATTGGAATATTCCATCTGGAATATTAATAAAACCTCTTAACAAAAAATCCCAAATTGTCACAGATAATTGTTCCCTTCAGTTGCAGAAAAGGATGTATTAAAAATCATAAAACTATGATTTAAATATTATAATTGTGTTCTTCAATGGATTTTTATAATGTTTAGTTGTTAGTAGGAACAGAATACTTTGTTAAATCAAGGCAATGTATTCCTGCTGTGCTAATTATGGTATATCATTGCACTAAGCAGTAATACTTTGTGGAAAATTCTAGGCCTAGCAGAGATAAACATTTTGTGATGTAGCTGGAAAACTTTGGTACTTTTATGAAATACATGCTTTCTGTGTTTTGTTCTTAGTCAACGTTTTCAAAACTTAGCAGGAGGCCAAGATTGAAAGGTACTAGGTGATATTTAAGCAGTTGTCTGACTATTTGTTGATAGTGGTATTTATGACTGAGCTGAGGTCAGTATGGACTCAGCTATAAATGCAGGACTTTCAATTTTGAAATTAAGATCCTATTATAAAAGTGAATTGCATGTGTATTTTGTAATCTTAAAGTCTCTGCTAATTTCTTAGACTCTGAATATTCCCATTCTCTGGAAGCAGCAAGATTGTTCTTCGGAAGTAGTCAGGGTTCATAACAAGCAGGGGTGTGTTACCTTCAGTCAGAGTGAACTGCAAATTACTAAATCTGCGTTTAGTTATGTGACAAAAAATGTATTTGCTGTGTTCTGGTTTTTGTTTGCTTGTTTTAAAGTTGTGGGCTTCATAAATATCCAGGCTTGCTAGTGGGTTATGGAAGGATGAAGGAAATCATTACAGTCCTGTTTCCAGTCTGGGTAGGGGGTGGATAAAGGAAAAGCCAGCATCACAGTTGACTCACTGAAGTGGTTATGAAATGGAGTTAATTCTTAGTTTCATGAGGAGTGCTGTCTGCGTACCATGGATTGCTGCGAGGAATGTAAGATGGGCAGTAGGTTATGCGCAGAATGCAGAGGGACAGATACTATTATTGCTGACTTTTGATTCTAGTGCTGATCCTAGTGGTCTGAGAGAGGGAAATACATACAGGGTTTCTTCCGAGCACAGAAGTCATTCATGCAGTTGTGAAATTTACAGTGCTCTGCAAGGCTTTTTTTTTTTTTTTTTTTAAATTAATGGTTGATAGCAGCTAAGAGCTTCATGTGTCATCTCAGCATTTGATGGGGGATCTGACTGTCCTTAAGGACTGTTAATTTGCACTGACCGAGGACGTCTGCTTCATGACATTACTGTCTGTTGAGCAGATAGAACATTCATGATTTTGAGTGAATGCTCTTGATGTTGTGTAAAACCCTCTATATTTTCATTGAAACAGGAAGGGGAAAGTTAAAGTCTCGCAGCTTCCACCAGCTAGGCAAGGGAAGTCTGTACCCCCAGGACCAGACCGTGGGCAGTGTCCTGCTCCTTTACAGCATTACTGTACACTGGGGATAGGGAAATTCTGTTATTTTGCTGGTAGTCTCGGTGAGGTTAGCCTATTGAAATAGCAGCTGATGCAGTGCTATTTTTAAACAGTGACTTCACTGGAATCCACCTTGTTCTTCTTTTGAAAGCTCCACCTGTCTGCCAGAAAAATCTGTGGTAGGCTTTTCTTCCTCTTCTGTGGTACAAGCCTGGAGACAGTAGCCTGTAGTCAAGAACTTTATACTGTCTGTTGTTATTTAGAGCTTTCAAAACTATGGCTGCAACTAATTTGATGATATTGTTATCATGGAAATAAAGATTTCATTGTTCATTACACAGTGCTGTCTCAGGGCAAGAAAAGAAACTTTTTTATGGCTGTTACCTACATTGGAAAGACTTGTGAAACAAGACCCCCTCTGTGGGTTTTCTTAGCAACTTCAATAAAAGCCCTGTGCAATAAAATGTAGGCTTTTAAGGCTAATTTCCTAGTTTTCTGCTCAGAATTACCCAACCCAGCCCTTGGTAGCTGTTTGAGAGGGTGGAGGGAAGCAGGCAGGCAAACTTAGTATTAGGGATTTAATGTGGGTGGAGACAGTGAAGATGAAGGTTTCTGCAAATTCTTTTTTTGTTTAAAAAGCAGAAGTACAACTGTTTGTCTAAGAGTTGCAACTCCTCAGAGATGTGTTTTGTAAGATAGCATATGGAAAGTACTGCAGGTACAGACCTGCAGGTTTCTGTAGTCTTTTGATTGAACTCTGGTGATAGTATAAAACATGATGTCAAAACCTTTTTTAAGAGCCTGCGTGCCTCGTGGCAACATTATTTAGGTCCTATGAACATGTTATGTCGCATGTTAAATGCTGGATCAAGTTGTCATGAGAATATGTTCCACTTGGCAAACTTGATTAAAGCATGATGCCTTCCGTTATTGCTTGTAAGCTCTGCCATTCTGTGTTGCCCTGAAGAGACAGAAACATTCTGAAACCACTCAGTTTGTGTTATTTTCAAATTAGTTGTCTTTGCAGTGGCAACATGCTATCAAGGATAACCTGTTGGTTGATTGATCTGGCAGAGGCTGCAAATTAAAGACAATTGCTCATGACACACTCCAATGGCTTCGTAGATTCTGTTGAAATATTAATTTAGCTTTGCCATTTTAATTTAATTAAAGCTTACTAGGTTTTTTCAATGCTGCATTTAAAGCTTTCATGGAATATGGATGGCAGTTGGGCTTTTTGTATCCTGTGGGAGTAATGATTCTTGACTTTTTTCCTTAATTTTATGACGTGTTTTTGGCTGCTTGCTTAAGCTAATAAGACTTAATATGGAACAGGCATTGATTTCACATATATAAATCAGAATTAATGGTCTCGGATAAACATGAAATTACCTGTACACTAGACTGAAAATTGTTAAGAAAAGTCTTCAAGTAAATGTGTATTAACACTCCTTAAAGTGTCACAATTGCCATATAATCTATGATGGCAATAATGTAGTATACCTGTCTTTCCTCTCCAATACTCGTATTCAAAAATTACATTTTCAAACATATGGAGAGTGGATATGTAGGCATCATGCTGTAGAGTGTGCCGCAGCACAAGTGAAGCCTGCTGTGTTATAAGTTAAGCAAAGATATTTTTCTTGCAAATATCCAGATCAAAATCTGGAGAGATGGACGTCACATGTATACAGCATAGAACAAAGTTGTTGAAGTAATATTTGTCGTTCCTGTGGTATTTGGTCTGGATACCGAATTTCATATAATCGTTTGACAGTACTAGGGATATCTTGTCTTGGCGCCTGCTCACATGATGATTTGTGGTAGCATCTGTGGCACTCTGGGATTCTGGATGCTGACATAGACTTGCTCACAGTTGACACTCTGATCACTCCTGTTAGCAGGAAATAAGTCTAACTCGTCTAAATTTTTTTTTTTTGTCAGGAAAGAGATCAGTGTCATACCAACACTTATCTAGCAGTGTGCTACAAAAGCGAAGTTATGAAAGTTTCATTGGTAACGCACACTTTCGACCAAGTGACAAGAAGAATTGATCATTTAATTCAAGAAACGGTAAGCAAACCTTTTGAACTAATTGTTACTTAAATGTTGCATCAGGTACTCATAACATCAAAGGTTGCTGCATCCTGTGATGGGAGGTTATGAAAGTCTGAACCAGAACAGCTGAAAATACAAACTCCTCATCTCTTACGAAGTGAACCAAATAGTGGTGTAGCAGAGTTAGTCATTTTGAATAGTGGTAATGGTTTGCATAAGAAGTACATAGGTACTCCTTTTCTAAAAGAAATGGAAGAGATAACAAGAGATAAATATATTAATTAGCTACAATACCAGTGGGAAGTGTTCAATGAAAGGCTTTCCCCCTTAAGTCAGTACCTGGGGGTGGGGGAGCATTGTATGGAGAAGTGCAGATGAGATGAGGTGCCTGTTATCCCAGCTCATGAATCCTGTGAGAGGTTATGTTGGTTAGTCCTTCCTGAAAATGTAGACAGTACTCATGTTACAACTTCGGAAGACTGCGAGAATCGCCTCAAACAAGACTCTCTTTGGTGGATTATTTCATAGGGAAGTAAGGATTTCCTGCTAGTTCCGTGACAGTTTATCTTTGTGTACTGGAGCAGTTGTTCCATATAGTTTTTCTTGTTGTTTGACTGAGGAGTGGGTGTCTCTTAGGGAAACAGGTCAAGTGAAAAGTATTACCCTGCTGTTCTGAATTCCTGTGTTCCCTCTCCTCAGTTCTGTAGCAGTATGTCAGAACTTAACCGGTAACCCTTGTGTTAGCAACATTCTTAGCTGCTAAGGAGATAAGTGCTCTGTAAGACTATGAATAAATATATCTGTATGCTTTTATCAAACCCAGAGCTACAGATAATTTTCCTCATTCAAATTTAAGGAGATACGTCTTGAATGTTACAGCACCTGGACCAGCATGTACTATTTTATGGAAAGATTTTGCATATCTGGGGAGCAGAGCTATCTGATGTCCAGTTGACAGCTTTTACAATACTTTGGTTTATTTCTTGATATTCTTCTAATCTTACTGCTTTTTATCGTCCCCCTAATAAGCATATTTTTGTCTAGTTCTGCTTTTTTAAGCTAATTCAATTTCCTGCCTGTATTTCTGCTTGGGGCTTGAGTATCTTCAAAAGTAGACTTGATTGCCAGCTTTTACTTGGCAAATAGAAGACACAGACCTTATATGGCAATAGCAATTTCTAAATACGCATGTAAGGGTGCAGAACAAATTCCCCTTATGTTTTAAAGATACTCCTCAAACAAAAAAAATGTGTTGTACTATTTTAGAGTTACATATCACAAAACTGTTTTCTTTTTTTCCCCTAGGTCTAAGGACACAAGTGCATGTTTTATGGAGTTATACTTGCAGTTCATCCCTTGAGGAAAAATAAATGGTGAAAGCTACTGAACTAAGCTGTGATTGTACTGTATATAAAAACACTACAGTTCTATAATATTGGTTCTGTTAACATTTTGTACCAAATAGCCATAAAAAGTAGTCTAAACAATTGGGTTATGAAGGTGTGTGGAGAATGTATATCTTGACATTGACTTTTGAGTATTTTTCATTAGAATTAATTGACCAAATATTAGGTAGGAATTATATTTTTACATACTTGAGCGCTGCTGAAGAGTTTCTCTTTGAAAGAATATATATTCATTGCACCTCAGGTAAACTGTAGATACTGAAGTTGAAATCCTGTTGGCTTAATGCTCCTTTTTCATAGAGTTGAAAGTTTCTCATCTGTTTTTTTTTTCTGTTGAACTACGTTAGTTTTTTAAAAACAGCTTCCAAATGAACTGTCTGAAAGTGTCCAGTTTATAAATGTCGTGAACATCGAAGCAACGGTGCTGACATTATGCTGATCCGCCTTGTGTGTGTTAGGACCATAATGTGTTGGAGCGATCTGTTTCCCTGGGGTTGTTTCCAGCATATTTTTAAATGCAAAGGATGAAGCAATACTTGACATTTGGATTTCGGTGTGACGTTCTGAAATACAGTTGGATTCTTCTCTTGTCATTGGTTGCTGTTCTTCAGAGAAGTCTCTTAAACATCTCTACCACCATATGAACTTTTACGGCAGAAAATACCTAGGACTTGCATGAGAAACGATACTAATCTAAATGTTTTGAATGTTTAGTTTTGTGCTAAACTCAATGCAGTACATTTAGAGGAAAACTACTTTGCACCTTTGTCCAAACTGTAAAGTCACAAACAAACAGACTTGCAATAAGAGTGTGGGATCTACAGACTTCAAAAGGGATGTGGCTATGGTGTAGGCCTGCTTGACTGTGCTTGGAAGCTTCTTGATGTCGAGTTTTAGCATCTACTGGGCGTTTGAAATAAGTGAGAAATAACCTGTAAATGGGAGAGTATCTCCTTTTTATTTTTTTGTGAAGACAACAAGAGTTTTTTCTAATGCACATGCAGTTTAATTTTTGTAAAGGGAAGATGGCCAGTTACCAGCCAGTAAAGCAGAATTGTTGCATATTTGGACTCGCATTCCTAGTTGCTTCTCATAAAGCCTGTAGTTAAGAGTTAATTTCTTCTGTACCTGGCTTTGACTTCCATATATTTTAGTAAAACAAAAAATGAAAAATTTTGCACTGTTCATTTTGCTCTCTTCCCTCGTGCAGCAAATGTAAAATAGCAAAACCTAGAAACTCTTGTTTTTTCATTATGCAACTTGAGATGTTCCAGTTGTATGTCTTAGTTCCTGTATACGGGACCTATTTTTAATGTCTCTGTAAACTGGCGATGTATTGAAGTGCTGTGTATCAGGAAATTGTACACTATTTACCTTTTTTCCTGTTCATAAGCTGAGCCATATGTACATAATCTAGATTTTTGTTTTCCTAGTTTTGCACTTTTATAGCCTATTTTTTGAAGATGAATTCACTTGGAAAATGGTTAATCTATTTTTTTGCGTGATCTTTCAATGAGTCTTATAGAGTGCATGCTGTAACTATCATCTGTGTTCCTTATGGGGTTCTGTGATTAAAATGTACAGGGCTGGTTTTTAAGATATTTCAGCAAACAGACCTAGGAGTTGTTTGTTTTTAATCTCCCTTCGTGCTGGTACAGTTTCCCTCAAGGCTTTTTTTTGGTAGGTATCTTGAGATTGGAATGGAAAAACGGACATGAAGACTCTATTCATGGCAGCACAGCCCTGTACTTCAGAATACACTTTGCCCATCAGTATTAACTATTGGGATACTACTGGTTTTATATGTTTCTTTGGAAATAACAGTGCATATATAGAGGTACAAATTGTTGATTTTTTTTTTTGTTTATGTATTTATTTCATTCCATTTTGTTTTATTTTAATTGTTGAAACCGGAAGTCGTCAAGCAGTAGGCACACATTACTCATTTAATTTATGATATATTTCACTTTAGTTGAGTATATTATTACATGTGGATGTAAATATAGACTTGGTGTTTTGCAAAACTGGTTTCTGTGTCTTGCTTTTAAAGCTTAAAATGAGTTGCCTGGAATCTCATGTTCCCTTGACCTTTTGTCATACTTGCACGGCTGGGGGAGGGGAGTAGGAGAATCTGCCAATAACCAAACTCAAATTCTTGCCCCGTGCAGTTCCTTGTATGAAAATACTGAGTCACTTCCCAGAAAATCTGTCTGTGAGGCTTAGGAGGAAAACTTAAAATCACGAAGAAACCTTTTGGTTCTTCTCTTTCAGTTATTTTCCTTCAAGGAAGGAAATTGAGTTATTGTATGCATTCTTCGTGGTAATAAAATAATGAGGGGAACATGAAATTTTTTTATTTCTGGCAAGGCGTCAGAATTTGTATGGGCTTAAACTGATTCTGAAACCAAATGCATTTTGAAAAATTTCTAGGTCTGATGCGTTCTTGGAACTCAACTGAGGTGTCAGACCTCACCAACTGGTCAAAGGCAACTCATCTTAGAGAAGGGGAGCTCATCATCTGAGATCCCCAAGGCAAATCAACTGCATTTAAGGGCACTTACACGTAACCAGAGCCTCATTGACATCACAGGGTCAGCGTTTGATTCCATGGTAAGGTTTGGGGGGAAGTGGGTTAGACTTGACTTCAGGAAAAGCAGTGCTGTTGGGGAGGGTAAAAGCTTCGAAGTGGGAGCTTAAGAACAAAAGGAGGTGTGGGGGTCTGTCACTTGCTCTGCAAATAGCAAGTTCTTACAGTGCCTCGGATGCACAGAGGTCTTGGCGCCTTGCTGCTGCCGGCTCTCAGCTGGGCTTGTGTGGTGCTCGATGACACCGTGGTTAGACAAGGTACAAGAAATACGTGTGAGCTTTGCGAGTCATCTTTACTGTTACCCGTGGCTTTTCTTTAGTGCCTCGTAGGAGTGCTAAGGGTCCTTCTTTGTGCCTTTAATAGTTTTGGGTAAGCTATACTGCCTAAGAGACAGTAGGTGTGTGTTCCAGTGACCTTAAGTATCCGATATCTATGTTGCCATACCAATTTGAGCTATGCAAGCTGTTAAATGGAAAGTCAAATTAAAGAGGAAATCTCAGTAACTAACTGAGAGGGAGGCGTTAAAGATGCGGAACCAGTACCAGGATGTTCAAAGGTTGAAAAGTCTTTTTTGACTTAAAGTCTCTCTTGTGTCTTTAGACAATGTGGGATTTTGGATGTGTGGTTTTTTTTCCAGTGCTACCATATCGGTTTTCTCATATAGTTGGTTTCTCAGCTGGGAGCTACATTAATACTCCTAAAACTTGCCCCCCTCCCTGTTCCTCTGAGATAACTGTTATTCCCAGCCTCAGCTGGGTGGATTGGAAGGTTGACACTCTTTGCAGGGAAGGCCAGGACCAAAATTAAATGGAGCTGTGAGTAAAGCTGGGTGGCTTTGCCCTGTAGGTGTGGATAAAGCTGCTCCAGCTGCGGGGTTGGTGGGACGTGCTCCTGGCTCCATGGTCTGCTGCCGTTGCCCCCTCGTGCTGACGAAGCCCTGTGGTAACCCGTTTGCAAAATAACCTGCTGAGTGCGGTCTGTTCGTGGCCTCCACGCGGAGGCTGGGAGGACTTCCAGCACTGTCTGACACGCGGGAAGGCACAGCTACAACACGGCCTTTCTCTAACCGTTCAGCTCAGCGTTATAAACACTTATTTGAGGGATCTTCCTCCTACGCTTTTAATGAATTCCCAGTTAAGATACATAGTCAGACTGCTGTATGTCTTAATATCATGAAGAAGCAACGCTCACTTGCTCTTATGAGAAAGACCTAATATTAAATCACAAAACAGTTTCTTCTTCCCCTTTGTGAAAGAGGGAAATATGCAAGTGCGTTACTGAGCAGATTTCTCTGTTCATTTGCACACACTTAAGAAAAGTGCATTTAATTAGGATTAGCAAGTCTTTAAATTGCAGATGGTTCTCAGGGGAAAAAATAGTTATGAGTGCATTCATGACATTAAAATCAGTACATTTAATTCAATTTCATCTTAATATTAATTCATAACATCTAAAGTAGTAGTTCCTACTGAAGATATTCATGTGACTTAGGATTACTGGGGAAAATGAGATCTAGCATTTCCCAACGTGCTGCAGCGTGATTGCCGTGCACAATTATGCAGAGTAACTACACGCTAATTAGAAGAGTGCCCATTTTGACGTGGATTGTTATTGGTAACAAGGGTCGGTGTTATACGATACGCAGTTTTGTTCAGTTTGGAGTTCGTTGCTGTATGGTACCGAGTCCAGTATTAGGCCGTATGTGAAATCCCGTGAAAGTCGGTAGCTCTTGGCAGCTGTGGGTGTATGAGCCCGGAGAGAGCAGGCTGCGGGGTCGAGCGTGGTGATACAAAAGAAGGCATTGTGTTTTGTTTAACACTTTTCAGACTGCCCTGTTGGCCTCAGTTCTGACCACTGACCTGAGAGTATGCCATCTGCTTCCTTATGGAGTGGATTGGAAAGGTGTGGTGTCTTCCCAGATCACACATTCCTAATTTTATTATTGTCTCTAGTTGAACTGAGCCTGAACTGCTTATGGCAGATACAGCAGCTTTATATTCCTTCTGAAGATACTTGTATGAAAGCAAAGTAACATACTTCGCTCTGGACCAAGCTGGGTCTTTCTGCAGGATAAAGGTGCTTGGAGCTGGGGACCTCTGGATGTTGGTAATACTGCTCCCTCTTTAGCAGTTTCCTCCCTTTGTTTCTAATGTTAGAAACTGGCTCCCTACGTGCAAAATATCACTGGTGGCTTCCGAGCTGAGCCGGGCTCCGCAGCCTCCAGGATTCCATCGCTTTGCTTGTCTAACGCTTCCCAAGGGCCGCTCAGCCTCTGCCAGCCGGGGAAGGGGGTTACCTCCAGGCTCCTCCACAGGGACAGCGTCCTTCCGCGCGCTCCCATGAGTGGCCGGAGCTCTCGGCTGGCTCAGCAGCGATGTGATGGAGAGATGCCATGGAAAAGGCACTCGCCGCGGCGTGTTTCCAGCTCCCAGTGCGAGCTCCGAGCGTGCTTGGGCATTAGATGGCAGTGTTGGCAAGGAGGAGCCACCGGGAAGGAGCTGAAGGGAGAGAGGACCCCGAGCGATGCTGAAGGTGCTCTATGTCATAAGGCCAAGTTTACTTACAAATCCTAAATTAATTAGCAATTGCGTAACGTAAAGTAGATAAAAATAAAACAAACGCAGAGCTGCCCCGGAGTAGACCGTACGTGCAGAGAGATGTTGACCTATTTAAATACCCCGTGTAGCAGAAATCACAGCGTAACCAGAAAACTTCGCCGACAAGTGAGATGGACCAAAGGAAATGTGTAGATACGGAAACGTTATCTCCGATTTTCTCTCCTCACCCTATCAATATCTACTGAAATGTGTTGCTGCAGAGCAGATTCGGTGTGCAGTTTAGCTGCTGGCTACCATTATTTTTGACTGCTCAAGATTTTATGGTTAATTAAATGATGCATTTTATAATGTGGTACGCGTCACTATGAGACAGACATTTCTCTGCGTGAAGCTTAGGTGCAAAACTATTTGCATGAGCAAATCTGGTCTAATAAATAATTGTGGAACACTTTGGCATTTAAAACTCATTTTACACATCTAAAATGTTTTCATTAATCCTCTCTGAAAGTCATGACCTAATTACTGATTTTTTTTTGTCTTGTTGAATAATTACTTGCAAAGAACCTTTCTGCAATTTCATCCCTCCATGAGTTTATTGGAAACTGCAGTTTATTGGAAAAATTGGTGAATAGTGAACTGGAGGAGGCTGCGTTACCTGTGCGAGTTGAGGAAACAACACGCTTCTTGGTTTTCTGATAATCCTGGAAAATCAGGAAATCGTTTTCACTTAAAGCAAAAAATGCTTCCTCTCATCAAATTAAAAAAAAAAAAAGTTCACATTTTGTCATGAAATAAGTTATTTCAGTTTAGGGTACTTCTGAATTTTTAATATATATATGTATGTTCCCAAAAAGCTAATTAAACGTTGCTAAATAAAGTAATTCTCAGCAAACCAAATGAAATTTTAATGTCAAAGTTGAGCGTAAATAGTTTGGGAAAAGAGATGCTCAGAACAACTGAGTGAAATTATAATTAATTCCATTTATAATTAAACCAAACTTGCTTTCCCCCCCTGACCCGGCCCTCCCCGTCCCCTCAGCCCGTGGCCGCGCTGGTACCGCCGTCTGCCCGTGGGGTTTCGGGCTCAAACGAGGAGAAACAGCTCTGCGCTTCGGTGAGCTTTATTGTCCAGGGAAGATTTTTTTTTTCCCCCAAGGCTCAATTTTTTGGTAAACTTTAGTGCAAATAGCACCTTACCGGACCACACCTTCCCAGTTCACTTCCCAGTGCCAGCCCCCACACTCGCTCTGTGTGTTCCACAAAGGCAGGACTCCTCATTTCTGCTGGTTTTTTATTTACCTTCAGCGTTGTGTTTGGGTCTGTGTTGCTTGTCTCCCTCTGCTTGAGGTTTAAAGGTAATTGAGCTCAACATTTCTAGTCCAATTGGGTCTTGTAAAAGTCTCTTTTAGCAGAACCTAAATCCGGGCCTTTGAAATTTTGACAGAATCTGTTTTCAGATTGAAAAATTTCTTTCTCGATAAGGATTTTGCTTGTTTTCTTGTTTGCCTCCAAAAACCTGAGCCGATCATCTTTAAAGCATTAGCACAATTGCTTACAGATGGACTTTTTATATATACAAAAAAAGTGATTTCCCCCTTCTCCAACCTAGCATTATTGCTGTTTTCCTAAACTCAGGGGCTTCTCGTTTGGTTAATTGAAGCTGAGCGCATGCTGGGATGAGTCTGGCCAGAACTACTGATACTTCATTAGGTACTTCAGAAAACCAAGCAAACAAAATCCCCAAACACTCGTAATGCCGCTCAGTTCTTGTCAACTAAACGGGAATACTTGAATGTCCTGGATTTGGCTTTGGTTTTGGTTCTGGCTTTTTGGGTTTTTTTTCACTTGACAGTGATTTTTAGCACTGGGATTATAGAGCCTGGTCTGGGGACACCTTAATCACGCCTGAACTGCACCACGCCACTGACCTGCACTCTCCAGAAGCCACATCCAGTGAATTTAGGTGTGAAGGCTTAAAAAATAAAGATCAGTGATAGTCTACCAGAAAAAAGGACTTTTTGGTGGAGAGCCAACTGAGGAGCTGTAGCTATACTTATAAAGTTGAGTATTAATGTAAAACTCGCATCATGTTTTTAAATAGGAAACTTTGTATTTAAGTATATTTCTGTAGGCAATATTTCCTTTCTGTAACTCAATGTTTCCTTTGCAGTAGCTCCTGAAGTGTCCAGTGTTGGCCTTGCCGCCCTGTTCTGCCTGCTCGCCGTAGGAACAGCCGTCAGGCCGGAGTCTCTCCAGCCTTTCAGAGGTGTCGTTCATCGCCACATCTCTACAAAGTCCCGGAATACGTTACATCCAGAAAAACCACCGTTTCACCAGCAAAACCACCGTTTCACCAGCAAAAGTATGTCTTTTCTGTGTTAAAAATGTCGTAAATACCTTTCAAGCGGCAGTGCCATTGCAGTAAATGTTTCCAGCGCGTAGGCAGTCTGTCTTTCCCGAATGCCCTTGTTAGAGCTGAGGTTGATCTGCTTGGCTCTGCAAGAAGCCTCCTCCTCCCGCACAAGGGGCCCTGGGACACGCCATGCACTCCGTATTTTAGGGATTTAGTGTATTTTGCAGGACAACCAGAAGAGGCATCAAAGGGCTGAGCCTGGATTACTGCTTGGGCTGCAGAAAACTCTGCCAAAGTCCTAAATTGTACAAAATGGAGTGGTCTGGACCTTGCTCCCTGGTGTTCCAGGTACCGCACAGCCCCTTTTGTGCCTCTGCACCTACCACTGGAGCCTCCAATTGATGGAATTCCATACGAGTGCATCCCTTTTCCTGCTTATCACTGATGGTGCCACGTGCGCTGCTGATCACCAAAAACAGAGCGTACGAGCAGATGGCACTTGGGGAGGGCCCTGGTCCGTCCTCCTGTACGTGTAGCCTAAATCTGGCAGTTTTTCGGAGTGGCTGGTTAATTCTACCTGCCGTGGTAAAAGCCTGGCCCCGTGCGCACCGGGGGATGGAGGAGGAGTGGATCCCTCAGCTCCCTGCCCAGGGAGGGGGGGTACGTGCTGGCGGCCGGGGGTGCTGCATCCCGGGAGGAGCCCCATCGTCATCCTCAGGGCCTCGACTCCTTCCCGTGAACAGGGAAAGACCTTCCCAGTGGTGGGGAACAACTTGATACAACCAGCAGTTTTATACTCTGGTTTGGAGTGTTTTTCTCATGGTCTTTGTTACTTCTCTCTCCATGAAGGCCGTTTCCTTTGCAGCTGCTCCCGTCCGCAGCCCGAGGTCTGGAGCCCAGTTAAAAGCTCCGTTTGCTCCAGAATTGCCTCTGAGCTGGGGCTGGGGAGTTGGTGTGAGCCGGGAGCAGATGCCGAAGGTACGTGGGGTTGCCTTTTGTTCCTCTAAACTTTTGTCTTCCCAACCATAAATCTCCCTAAGGAAGTGCCCTGAGTGACAGGAGCCTCTCCAGCGGCTGTGCCAGCTGCAGTGTGCTCGGCTGCCCCGGCCCGACGCGGAAACACGGAGCATTGGCCACCTGCAAACTCCCGGGAAAGCTCAGCCCATGCCCGGGGCAAGCGATGGCCCCACATGGAGGTGTCGCCAGCCCAGGCACCCCCGTGGCAGGGATCGGGGTGGGGAACGGGGCTCTCAGGGACAGATAATCCCACTTCTGGCGCAGCAAACCCCAGCCCGTGGTCCCAGGCTCTCCCCTCCTGCCTCCCTCAGGCTTGGTGATGTCCCACCCCAGGTCCTTCGTACCATGACCTCGGTGCCCTCCTGGAGACAATCCGTCTCTCCTCAGCACCCGGACCTCACTGTCAGGCCAGCTACTTAAATTGTAAAACATTCAGCAAAGTTAGCAGGTAGACAGAATTAAATTTATTCCTGAATTGTTGAATAATGTAAGATTCGTGTTGTACATAAAAGAATCACAAACGACCCAGCCTGATTTTCCTATGAAAACATTTAACTTTTATTAAATCAAGACAGTTTTAAGGAGCAGCAAAAAAAAAATGAAAGCAAAAACAACAATTGAACCAGCTTTCAAAGTTGCCCTGTAGCCAAAACATCCATCTGAGAAGCTGAAGGGTTGATTTTATTTGTTTGTTTGTTCTTCTGTTGGAGTGTATCACCAATAATTAAAAAAAAAAAGAGAGAGAGAGAGAGAGAGAGAGAGATGCAAGTTCAAACCCTTGGAATAAATTAGAGCAGTCTCTTAAGCCTGCTGAGAGCTGCCTACAGCTGGTGTGGCGGTCTCCAGCGGGACGGGAACGCGGCGGGGCATGGATGCTGCCCAGCCGGCTGCCCCCGCGGCTCCATCCGGGATGGAGGGGACGCGGCTCCTTGCGGACCACAGTCCTCGCAGCCCTGCGAGGTGGCCTGGATGCCCGTGTGCAAGGGATGATGTGGAAACACGCTCTGCCGTGTATCGCTGCTCTGGGGAGTCAGCGACGTGTTTGGGGTCAACGCCTGCGCACCTCGCAGGTGAGACTCCCTCCAGGCCAGGATTTGGCCCCGTACCTATAAAACATGCCTAAACCATTAACTGTTCTTCCCAGGAAAGTGGCAGAGGACCCTGCGTGCTGGAGTTAAGTCAGAAAGGCTAGACAAAGCCCTGGGGAGCGGTCTGCGGGGAGCAAACCTGTATTGGCAGACAGCAAGATAAATTGGATGATCTAATAGTCCTTTTCCATCTCTAAGTTTTATGATTCATTTGTTATTTTAGCCATCTATATATATTTTTTATTTTACCCTAGAGGGGTTTCTTGAAATGTGTGCAATATATTCCTTTAAAAAAAAAAAAATCACTTTAAAAAAAAAAAGAAGTCAGTGTTGCAGGATCCAAGGCACTGTCTCATCAGTGTGTTCGCTAACGAACTACCCGGTGTGTAGGCGCTGAAGGGTGGCTGGTGCAGGTCAGCCCTGGGGCTGTGTGGATGTGGGTCACACCAAGGAGGTGGCGATGGAGGAGGAGGAGGGTGCGGAGCCTTTCGCTGGCTTTGGCGCTGCCCATTGAGGGTGCCCTGGTGGCTCATGGCAGGCTTGGAGAGACCTCGAAGGGGGCTTGGGAAAGGCAGGAGAGCTGAGATGGGTGACGGCGGGGTGGGAGGACACAGAGCGGCTGGGGGGGGATGCTCTGCCCTGGGGACGGTGGGTGGCTGGAGATGGGCTCCGCCGCCCATCGGACATTTTACCACGGTGAGGAGGAGCAGCGGCAATGAAACACGGCTAGCAGGTGATACTGTACCCATCCAAGCTTAATAAGAACAAGTCTCGGGAATCTCTGCCACGGAGAGCTTTGGCTCCTTGGCAGTAAATAACCCACGGTGGCCGGGGCGGCTCCGGCGTGTACTGCGGCAGCGTGACACGTGGGGACGGTGCGGGGGGACACGGCGTGACGGGGGACCTGGGAGCGCTTGGGGAAAGTAAGTGTTAAACAGAGCCATCCCTCTGAGGTGGAGCGGCGGTGGGAAGGGGATTTGGGATCTCAAGCATGCCTGGTTT